>CABFWB010001121.1:170932-185218 GCA_902151455.1 Timema bartmani | reverse complement strand
TCTCTCTCTCTAAATAACTAAAATGGATAATTCATCAAGGTTATGTTGTCTCTATCTAAATCAGGGCTGTCCAAGACGCGGCCCACGAAACAATGTTGTGCATCCCTACCATTGGTTAAGGCTTTTGATTTTCACCCGTGAAAAAATAGAATTCTCGTCGCAAAATTCAAGCTCAAATCTAGCTTCAGAGGCACGACTTCAAATGCATTTAAGTGGGTCGCCCGTCGTTAGTGTAAATCAACTCTTTACCAATTGAACAGCAGAGGGGCTAATTTAGTAGCTAAACAGTTCTGCGCTAGTGCGTTAGTAGCAAACTTAGTTTACAGACTAACTGTTAGAGGGTTCTCATTTATCAATCAAGTTGTGTCTCAAGTAGTACCCATGTCGTCCGCTAAGAACTTAGAGCGGGCTGTTCGTGGAAGTCATCTAACCGGATCGTGCCAACATTTATTATTATAAATCTCTAGTTAGTGTAGTTCGTTCATCCGTTTACGAAGGTTATGTCACCACGGTTAGCCAAATTACTAGATACAAATTGTGATTGATTCCAGTGTTAACTTCAATTGTTCACTTCTACTCAACAAGTACAACAACCATGTCTAACTGGAAAAGAAAATTGAATAAGAAAAGCGAGTGTATCAAAGCCGATGGGAATCAGACTATTTGATTACAAACAAGAATAAGCGTCAATGTCTTGTTTGCATGCAAGTTTTGCCAATGCCTAAAGAATGGGGATATGGTATCGAAATAAAAGTATCGATACTGTACTCATTAAAAGTATCGGAAGAAAAATATCGATACCGTACTAATATCGATACCGTACTATTATCGAAATAAAAGTATCGATAACAGTAAGTATCGGTATCGAAATTTTAATCTTGAAACTTTTTTTATCTGGTAATAATAATTTTGGATCATAAATTGAATTTCAATATTTATTCAAACAATTACATTTATAATGGTTCTTAATCATTTAAAACAAATTTTACTAGATGCTTTTTCGCTATCCAAATTCTAAAACACTTCCATAATTCCCTTCTGGGAGGTGCCATTTTTTAACTACATTCATCGTTTATATACTATCAAGATAGATTTATTAAATATTGACAAACAATAGGAGAATGGACGCCCTGCTCTGCTTCATCTGCTTAAACAACGCATATAAACTTTTCTGTTTCGTCTGCTTGGGACATCATTGATGTGACTTGAGTTCATTTAGTTCTATAAGAGCTTATTTTGTTAGTTTGCGATGAGCGTGCTCATTGATAAAGGAAGAGAGAGTAGACTGGTCGCCACTCGCAATGTCATTTCTTATTTCTCCACAGACCACATTAAATCTTAACATGAGTGAAGTTAACAAAAAACAAGTTGTTTCTTTCGATACCGATCCGATACCGGAGTGTGAGTAAAACGTATCGGGAAAAAAGTATCAAGTAAAAAAATACTAGTATCGAAAGGAAAATATCGATATTAGTAAAGTATCGATACTTTTTTCACATCCCTAATAGAGAGTATAACGTGAAACGACACTACACTACATTACACAGTAAGAGATTTGACATGTATATTGGGGAATCAAGAAGCACCATTATTGATGAATATAAGACGAAATTGATGCATCAAACGAATTTTTTTTAAAACTTAGCACTACAAAAAGTTCAAGCCTTGCCGCTTCGTTTAAAGTAGCATTAGAGTTAGCGAAAGCAAAAGAAAAACTTTTAGTGACCGTAAGATTGTGAAGAAATGTGTGATTGAAATGGCAAAACAATTTAATGAGCCGAAATAAGCCTAAAAGTTTGAAACAGTGGCATTAACTTATCAGATCGTCGCCAGACGTGTAGAACACATGGATAAATATGTTTCAAAAAAGTTGTGTTAGTCAATCGCAAAATGTGGGTACTTTTCATTGTGTCTGGATGAAAGTATTGATCAGGCAGATGTAAGTCAACTTTTAATTTTTGTTCGAATTATTCAGGAGGACTTTACTATTAATGAAGAATTGCTATGTCTTTTATCTTTGCATGGGACTACTAAAAGAACTGATCTTTTTGAAGCAGTTAAAAACTCTGTTATAAGCTATGGAGGATTCGATGAATGTTCCTGCATTGTCACTGATGGGGAGAAAGCTGAACCAAGACTGGAATCGGCTTTTGTGGACTACTGAAACAAAATAATATTAACAGCCCTACCATTCACTGCGTTATTCATCAAGAGGCACTCTGTGGAAAATCTCTATGTCAAGTCAATGTAATGAAAGTAGCTGTAAGAGTAACCAATATCATACGAGGAGGTAAAAGATCTTTGACCCATCGTAAGTTTCGCGATTTATTGAACGAAATGGATGCTGCATATGGCGATTTGCTTCCCCATTCTGATATTCGATGGTTGAGTGCCGGAAAATGTATGTAGCGTTTTTTCCCGTTCGGTAATAAATACCCATATTTCTTAAAAACAAAGTAAAATTTGACACAATAGAACTTGAAAATCAAATTCAAGATCCGACCTTTTTACCTGATCTTGCATTTTTAACAGATATGGCCAACCATTTGAATAAGTTGAACGGGTTTAATTTTCCTAATTGCAAAGAACAATTTGAAGAAACTAAGAATTTTGAGGGCACGTCATTTTTGGTTCATATAAAGTACAATGAATCAATCAAGGAGGACTTTGAAATCCGATTTGGCGATCTCAGGGAAAGAGAAGAAGGTGTTTAAGTTTTCATTCAATCATTGACTGTCAGTATTGAGATCGTAAGATTTGACCTTCAACTGGAACTGTGCGATTTGCAATCAGATCCTTTTTATGCTGGTAGACTCGAAAAAGGAGAAGATTTTTTAATTGTATTATCAAATCCAAAATTGAGGGACGTTAGATTTAGGATGTGCTCAACGCTTGGTAGCACATATCGTCGCAAAAGCACTTTTTCAACGATAAAATTCATAAAATCCAAATATAGCTGTTCTTTGACTGATAAATCACTTTAACATTTACTGCGATTGGCAACTACAAGCATCGATATTGGTATAGCTACTTTAGTAAATGAAAATGAACAACCGCAGATCACATTAATATGACATAATAATTATAAACAATTGTATCTTGTCTAATGCTTCAATAATTAATAAGAACTTTTATAGATAACATGCCTTTTCTCTATTGCAAAATTTAAAAGTGCTTGCTAAACTTAAGGGTCGGACTCACCATATTTTTTTAAATGTGCACTTTATTTATAATTTTGGATGTGGCCCTTGGATTGATATATCTTTTATTAATAAAGCCCTCGGATTACCTAAAGTTAGACAACCCTGATATAAATAAATAAAATGGATATTGGGCCAAAGTTACGTTGTCTATTTGTGTATTGAAGACTTGTTAAAGCATTAGATTAATTGCGCATAAAAACCTAAACGCTAGAAACCAAATGGGTTTATAATGTCACTGGGTGGAGCTGTCAGGCAGTAGGAGAACAAAATTGGAAGTAGGAAAATACAAATGATAATACAATTTATGTTGTAGACCCCTATTAAATTAAATCATTCAATTCACAAATATCCATTTTAAGTTTCTATACCACTTAACTTTAATTTCCCGGGCATTAAGTTCTTAAATATCAACCAAAATATGTGGATTTATTTTAATTTTTAGAGCGGAAAATTTCAACTTACAAACAAAGTTTTCAAACCTAGGCTCATACAAAGATAATAGCTTTGTGTTCATTCCAGTAAACACCAAACTTTTGTATTAGTAAAGGTTCATCTGATCGGCAATATCTCAGTTTCCCATGTAGCCTTTTAAGAGCGTATCTCACGGATAGCACGTAGCTTAGGTAAGTAATACAGTTAGAGCGAAGCATCACATCATGATGCGGTTTTTTAGTTTATATTAGAAGACAGTTGGATTGAGACCAGTGAAACCATTTTACCGTATCTAAAAAAATCATCAAATTTGAAACATGATTATTTTAAAATGGTAAAACTAGCCTCAATTTCTCTGGTGTCAAATAAAGAATACATAAAAACCACATCTCGATTTGATTTCTGACTTGAGTGTAATCTTGTATCCGGTTGGTAAGCCGTGAGATGGGTTTAAGCATAGCCGTCTTTAGTTACAGGTCAGAATGTTAAATGTGGCAACTCCGCTTGTAGTGACGTCATGGGGCCTGGCGATATGCTGGTTCTTATGGAGAATTGTGTGAATACTTAAAGTTTTCTTCATTTAAAAACTGATGAGTCCATATGAACGATACTGACAGTTAATCTAAACATGTTTTAAATATATCATTAAACAAAAATACTTCAAAGGTTGAAAAATACAACAAATAAACATGTAAATAATAATTTTAAAATAAATTGTCTAGGTAAGAATTATGTACTGTACACAAACACGATTAGAATATCATAATGGAACTTACAAAAGGTAACTGGCTCGAGGTCTAGAAAGAACATTCATTGTTACACTAATCCAAAGGTCCCAGGTTCAATTCCCATGTCCAGGTGTAGCTCTTTAGCATATATTTTAATAAAATTAAGAGTATTATTTATGTAATTGCTTTTAACACTTACCAGCCTTGGAATATATAATCTTGAAACATTAGGTAGTCTATTGTAAAGTGTTTAACTTATCTTTTTTTTCTTAACAAGAATTTTCACCATAAAGTTTATCATTCCTAACTTGATGTAGTTGATAAAAAGAATATTTTCAGGCGTTGACGAAACTAAAGAAAATATTTCACACAAGGAATTACCGAAGACACAGTTGTTAATAAATTGATCTAAATCTGGATCTCAACAAATGTATTTATAGGCCAAACACAGGAAAAGTTTTTTTATCACCGCGTCTTACTAACCGTTTGGACTATACGCTTATTAAGGGCCTACTAATTATCACTTTAGTGATTTTAGGAATGAGGTATATTTATAGGAAGTGTACCCGCATTTGTGTGAAGGGAGAGTGGAAAACAATTTTGGAAAAATTACATTCAGTACACCCGACTAAGATTCGAACCTCGATCTCCCCGTAATCTGCAGTCTAGTCTACCGCGAAAGTAGCGCCTTAGACCATGCGGCCACCGAAATGGATGCACAGGAAAAGTTGCTTCTGATTTTTGTGCTGAAGAAACTTATTTTAGAACTTTTCTTTTATTAAAATCTTCATTATCCTGTGTTCAATAACTCCAATCCTCAAAACGATTGTTGATGGACTAGTTAGTCCTACTCTGGTGAGATCATTGAAATAGTTAGCATCTGTGTCATGTCCAACTAATCAAGGCAACAACTGCATTACAAACGGGCAGATCATTTATAGCATACACCACTATAAATGTACAAAACTGAGGTTTCTGTAATCATGTTATCTGTTAAATGGATATCACTAATCATATACACAAAATTTTCATCTATTGTATGTTTTGCTATATGACCCAAAAACATAATGCAATAGAAGGGTGAACAACGCAAAATTTCAAACCAAGTAAATTACACGAGAAACAAACATCCCGCACAGCAAAACAAACTGAACTAAATCAGCAATACTGCACGTGGCTGTGTTGTCGACCGGCCTTAAAGCAGTGTTGCCAGACTTCAGTATTCCGGCCTGTAAAAACGGCCGTGGTTTAAGTCATTCGATAGTAAAAATGTAAACGCACAGTTTTTAACAAGTGTATAGTTAGTTATAAGTTATAAATAGGGATTCAATTATTTAAAATCATTATAGTTCGCCAGTAACAAGGGGTCAAACTTGTTATTTTATACTTTTTGCGTACAATTGTTAAGGTAAAGTAATTAATGTAAGGGACTGAAATTTAGTATCACTAGAAATTTATATGAGGTGTACACAATGTAATATTTATGTGTTAAAGAAAAATAATTTTTAATGTATAAACAGTTTAAAAGTATTAAAATTATACAATTTCTTATTATATTTATATTCTGTTCTTTTTATAAGCCGATAATTTGATTTTATATAATTTTTTAGTACACAAAGTCATTATTTAGAAATACTTTCTAAACTAACTCTACTCAATAAATGCATTAATGTGTTGGAATTGATCATTGCAAATATAAAGTAGAAATGTATTTTTCATAAAGCTTCTTGTTTTGACTGTACCGATTGTAGAGACAACACCAACTATCAGAACATAATATGTCAGATCAAGACATAGGATTACAGGGTGGCTTCAAAACATATTTTACAAAATTCCCTGATTATATTTTTCAATTTTCCCTGACTACTTTTTTCCAATTTTAATGGTGGATGATGACTTTTGTTTTATTTATTATTGATCACATATTAAAAAAGTTTGTTTCTACTAAACATAAACAGATTTATCAGTTATTTTAAAAATTAAAATGTTATTTTATTTAGGTAATATTAACTTTTGTTTTAGTGTTTAGTTGCGAAATTAATGGGATATCTTAGACATATTTGTTAATTACCTGACTTTTCCTTATTTTTAGTTAAATTCCCTGTTTTCCCTGTCATCCAAAAATTCCCTGACTTTTCCAGGTTTTCCCTGTCTGTAGCCACCATGGATAATCCCAACTAATGATACACACAGGTAAAGCGGATGCAGGCAGGCTTCCTTACCTGGTCGTTGTTGCTGGAATGGGATGAGACATTGCTATTTTCTATCTTTTCAAAGATAGCATCCTCTAATAGAGATGGGCGATATTTCATTGACGGTGATTTTTTCACCGTTACTTCTTGATCACCGTCACTTCCAGTGACTGTATCTCAAAAGTATCAGTGATTGAGATATCAGTGATTGGTGTTTAGCGATACTGTCACCAGACGGCGACAGCAGCATTCCAGTATAAAAGCTACGCCTGTGACTGACAAAATATCGGTTGGTTTCTGGCGATATGGTGACCCACAGGTGCGGGCAATAGCGGTCTATGTCCTTAATTCTCATGTTTCAATAAACATCTTTCAAAAAGATCCTACACTTAATTAATTTGTGGCGGCGGATTCTATCTCTTTAAACTTTTCAATACAGTAACATGTTGGATGTTTCTCAAATTTACTTTTCTAACCCAAACATAATAAATATATATATTATACAGTAGGTTTAATTGAAATAATAACTTACATTTTATAGAGCAATATTGTATAGTAATATTCCTCAAAGTTTGTCTTTGTTCTTAGTCCGTTGATTCCCAACGTGAATTTTGTTCAGTTTAACAAAAATAAATCTATTATTTATTAATTTCTAGAGACTGGGAAGTTGGTAACCCTGTGTTTCTATCTACGGTCCAACACATTACTTTGTTAACACTTAGTGACGAGAATGGTAGGCTTTAGTAAAGAGCGGTTACTGAGGCAAAATATTGATACAGCAACAAACTGCGACCATGAAAAAATATAAATCGACAAAACACTCTAACTACCAGTCACCGTGAATAATCACTGGTATTAATCACCGATATTTTACAACCACGGTCATGGTGATCACCTACATTTAAAAAATCACGGCTTAGCCCATCTCTACCCTCTACCCCCACCTATGTTAAATTCCCTGCCAAGATTTTTTGTAGGTATTTAAAAAATCTTAGTAATTCTCAATGTCGAATGAACTTAAAGTAGCCTACCTCTACAATATTCCAAAGAATGTGAGGCCTGTCTTCACACGAGTGGTTATTCACCTCAAGCTCATGACAAGATTTTCTGTCAGAAAAGGTTGCTTCTGACCACTTTGCTCCTTCGCTTCCTCATTTCCTAGAATAAGCCAACATGATTGATGGCTTCAATTTCCCGCATCCACCGAAATGTAATATTCTATCGGCTCAACCAAAGCCTTGGTTGAAGGGGTATACTAAACACCAAAGGCAATAGGCATAACTAGTTCTTAGCTATTGGGCGGAGGAAGGTAGAACAAACCTTTTTTCACTTTAAATTATAAAATAAAAAACTACTTCGTGGCAAATGAATAACACGAAGTCATTTAAATAAATAACCTCAATCATTTTTGTATTGCTCCGAATGTGAATTTCCAATTTTCTGAATAAAACAATTCAATGTTTCTTTGCCGGTAATTTAGATGTTTCTTTTGAGCAGATTTTTTCTGTGGGGGATGGGGGAGCACGTCCCCCCTTGTAGCGATGCCCATTCTAAAATCTTGTCATCCACCAAAATCTTGATATTTTCCAGAAATGCACATGCACAAAGAATCGAGCAAGGATATTTTTCAAAATAAATTTAATTCTGGCCCAAGACCCGCGGTTACCCAACCATTAAGTCTTAATATCCACTTGGGATAACCGCATTTCATTACGCTAATGGGGTTTTAATTGGGATAAAAGTACCAGAATTTTCGAGGAGAAAGCGTGGAATATTATTTTTGGGAAAATACCCTCAGTACACCCGGACGGTATTTTAACCCTGACCTCCTCATCGCCAGTATACCAGACTTTAAAAATAGAACACCCTAGCCCCCATGACCACCAATGTGGGTATTACAAATTATTTAACAGACTATTGTGTTTATAAGCTTCAAATAATTGATTATTAATTTCATGGGAAAGTATGAGTATTCTATATTGTGAGAGTATTTAATAGGGTATTCTGACTTCGAGCTTCAAGCCAAGCTTGTCATTAAAGTTCGGGATTGAGATCGAAAGATATGTAGGCTCGTCATTTTCGTGCTTCCGCTTGATGTACGTATAAATCAATTTTTAAATCTCAATAGTATTTTAGATGATATCAGCTGTTTAATTTATAAATAATTTGGTAACTTAACAAATTGCTAGAATTAATATCAAATTTAACATTAATAACGCAATAGAGTCCTAAAGCTACTTTCAATGTGTGGACTAATTCAATATTTTCGTACAATTTGAGCTTTCCTCGATAGAAGTTGCATTGCCATGACAAGACAATAAAAATAAAAATAGCTAAGTATACAATTAAATACTTGAATAATCATTATTTTGACTATTTTTACGTGGTACCTTTCTTAAATTATGATTTCAGTTGAATTAAAAATTTAACATTGAGAATATATATTGATTGTTTTAGAACTTAAGATATTTAAAACTTGTAATATACGTTCAACTACAAAAATAACATTAGTTACTAAATATATAATTATGTTGCCTGTCTAAAATCAATGTTGATCAACAATGCAATAAATATGTTGCCAAACTTAGCACATTTATGTAAAAAAAGGCATTTACTGTTTCGTATTGTCTATTAGAAATATTATTTTAACCATTTAATTTTTGACAGTAAGGTTATATCTTCTATTTTTAAAAAAGAAAAAAGAAGATATAACCTTACTATCAATTATTATTACTCCTTACCAAATAAACATGAACATTATTAGACAAATTATTTTTCATTTTATAGTATGAACATAAACTTTAATAAGCATTATAAATTGAATTGAAATAAATTTTGCAATAAGATAATTTCTTGTGAAAGCCCTAATAAGGCGCATAGAGGAATTGAAATGGAACCGAAGAAATGATCATGCGCGACTATTACATTAAGGACTGATAAACGAAATATGAAACATTTTAAATTACTAATTGCTTGTGATTATTACATTTTTTATAGGGTGTTTAAGATAAGAAGGCATACTTTGGGGAAATATTATCTCATTAAAACGTACATTTTATGATTTTTTTTGTAATTGTAATGTATTTAAGGACATGCATGGCGAAAAAATTTTGATTATCTTATCTTAATATATATAATTCTTCTGTACGTGTGTATGTCACTGAACTCCTAAACGGCTGGACCGATTTTGATGAAATTTTTTGTGTGTGTTTGAGTGGGTCCGTGGATGGTTTAGATTCACAATTGGACTCGGTAGGTGGCGCTGCAATCGGGTTCTAGGATTTTATTTTTATTTTTTAGGAAATTATTTTGGGGGAGGGGGATTTTTTATTTTTTGCATATCACAACATGTAACCTCAAAATTTCACCCCCCACCACCACCCCCCAATATTTATAATAATGAATTGGGTGAAATTCCAAAAATGAAAAGATGTTTTATTTTGTATATTGTCTTGACAAACACTGAATTTGTAATATATGTGTAATTCACTAATTGGAGGTCATTGTGAAATTGTAATTGTGATGATCACATAGTATTTGTTTTATTATCGAAATCAATTATGCCACCCAAATGAAAAGCCAACGTTCGGGCAGGACAACGTCTGTCGGGTCCGCTAGTATTCTCTATATATTTTTATTTTAGTGTTGTAGTAGTTATGTTTAAATGATGTTTTTAAGTGTTATTAATAACTTAAAAAACAATATTTACATTTTTCATTATTTATTTTTTTTCAAAATTAATGTCATTCTTATTTTAAGAACATTTTGTTTCGTTTATTTTTTAAATCTCACATTTTAAAGATGTGGTATTTTCATTATATGTTTGTTTTGACTGTAAATATACTATTTTACTTTTAAAAATTTTTATTTTAACATTTGAACAATATGAATATACTCGAACTCAAAATCTTTTGAAAATACTCGACTCGAATGAAAAAACCTAAGCTCTTAAACCCCTAGTAATTAACTATTAAAACAATTATGTAAAACTCTCTTCGGTGGCCGCATGGACTAAGGAGCTACTCTCACAGTAGACTATAATGCCGATGACAGGGAGATCGAGGTCGGGTATACTGAGGGTGGTTTTCCCAAAATGGTTTTCAACTTTATATTCTCACAAATGCGGATACACTTCTTCTAAATAAAACCTTCATAATCTCTAAAATAATGGCGTGGTTATTAGTACATAAGCGTATAAACTGAATGGGTAGTAAGACGTGGTGATAAAAATATATATATATATTTATAAAATGGAATAAATATAGTATTTTAAAAATACGAATATATATTTCAGAGTCTTGTGTTTACCTGTAATGTGTTGGCGAGTTTAGAAAGATCGTGTTTGAGAGTACATTTTTCGAAATCTAATTTTGCTTTCCTCAAGAATTCTCCGTTCTTGGGAGGAACACGTTCCTTTAACTAATTTCTCTTTGAAAGGAACTATTTGCTTTAAACTAACAAAATTTGATTATAAAAGGTAAGAATCAAAGACTTTAGGTTTAGTTTCGGTGGGAGATTGAACTTGTGGTATCAATCCTTCTAATCTCCTTTTATTTGAATTAGCAGTTTTGAAACCAGTTCTAGTGCTAAATACATTCAGATATTTTTATCTTTATTTGACCTTAGGTGCCACGCATATTTTACACGTGGTTCTATTAATCATCTGTAACCTTGTTACAACAATATAAAACAATTGGGGTTACATCACTCACCCTTCTGGTCTTTGTTGATTGTTTCTCCAAGACCACGGCCCGCGACAACTAGACTTAACACTCTCCAATATCCGACTGAGCCGAGGCACGTAGTTCGTTCCTCGACGCTGAGAACAAGCCACGCTCCCCCACCCCCGCAAAAAAAGAGATAAGAGCGAAAAGCGTGGTTTGTTCCCCGCGCTCTACCGGCTGGTAACCCCGTTCTGGATCTTTCTACGGACGCCCAGATTAACGTGGAACTTGCCAATTTGTTTTCTGTGGACTATCCCCCTCCCCCTCCTTCTCCCTTCCTTTTTACACTCTTTGAGAGCACGTGATATAAAGTTGAGAACTATATAGGAGTAGGATTATCTAGCGTAGTTACTCATTACATTTCTGGCTTCATAAGGTGAGCGACGCTTTTATAGTTAGATAATATCTACAGTTTCTAAATTCCCTTTCGGCGTTAATTATCTCATCTTTTCAAACTTAATATTTATGGGAATCTTTAAATGCTGAACTTATTATTTTTGACCATAGGTGCTGCGTTAAAATTAAGATCTTTGCACGGTTATAATATAACCGTTTATCAATGTTGTAGCTATGTATTCTATAAGGGATTCTTGGTCCCCGATTGTACAAGTAATATTCTGCTCATCCGCTTCATGGATTATTATTAAACCATTTTGGTACTAAATGTCTCTATCGCTTGCTAAAAAATGGCATCGTTCACTAAATTCATATTTCGGTATAATGTAGAGTTTTATCGTCTTGTTATTCTTGAATAATTATCTAAAATGGTTGTCATTATTTAAAATGTATCAACTTTTAAGTATGAGAAAGGGTCGCAGGGTGGCGAGATATTTTTTATGGTCTTTACATTAATTAAAGTTATTCTATTCTACTGTTACGTTAAGTTAAGCTTGAGCCCACCTGAAAGCGCTATTAATTTATTATTATTATTATTATTATTATTATTATTATTATTATTATTATTATTATTAGCACCGCGTCTTACTACCCGTTCGGGTTATACGCACTTACGCTAATGTGTAATGGTAGGGTGATTGTTAGATGAAATGGAGGACCTACAGTTTAACGTGGGATCCAAACCACGGTGGAGGCCTGAAATTCCATACATTCACAGGTTGTGATTAATGCACGTCTTTTCAGAGGTGAAGGAAGGGTTTGGCAATCAGATAAATCTGTGCCGGGATCTAGGATTGAACCCCGGACCCCCAGCATAGAAGTCCGACACCTTACCCCTAGATCACCAGGTTACCTATTTTTATTTATTCATTAGTTTTGTCGGCCGCCTTCAGATGGAAAGAAGGACCGTTTACAGTTAAATGTTTGTCTTCGAAAACTTAATTCCTAGATAGTTTAACTTACGGCCACTAGGCGCTAGCATTGTTTAACGTCTTTAATTGAACGTTAAATTATGTGTCTGCCACTTGATGGCAAGGTTTAGAATAGACTTTCATACTATCGTAGTTTGTTATGTATATTTGTCATTTTCAGATTTAGGAGGCCGATAAAATAGTTATGAATTCAATAATGTCTTGTTTTGGAAAATTAGGAGCCCCTGGGCGGCGCATTGATTTTTTTCCTAATATTAATCTTTGGAACTTACTTATATGATACCGATATTCTACCTAGAGTATAGCATTTTTTTTTGTATTTATCTCTTTTGCCATAATATATGAACATGTTTGATTATCCGATATTCTACCTAGAGTATAGCATTTTTTTTTTGTATTTATCTCTTTTGCCATAATATATGAACATGTTTGATTATGAGGAAAAGATATCCTATTAAAGTCAATTTATCAATCTTGTATAAAGAGTTTTTTGGGTCGCCATTTATGGGCGAGATTTGACTATTTAAATATTATTTATGAGTTAGCTGATAAACTGTGATCAAGGTCGTGTAGAGCTCTCCACCTATCTAAAACATGAAGTCAGCTTCTGCATTAGCTATTTTGAATATTGTTTTTATTATTTGCCTAGTTGTCAAATTAGTACATCACTGTAAAGGTACAATTTTGAAGACCACTGAGCATCACGGTTGGCATCGGTATTACTCTTCACTATCAAGTTGTCTCACTCAACTCATCGATTGTAATTGTTATGTTTGTGAATAAATAGCTCTCTTGTTACCTCTTTGACAATTATTTCTGAGTGGTAAAGGGGGGTAGCACATATTTTAAGGTTTTTTTTACGTCATTTTGTTGTGGCTTTTACCACCATGCCTTACTCCCATCTTAACTATTCTCAATTTAAGCTAATGGGTCAGGATAGGGAAGATAAAATTTAGAGGAAATGTGCCTACATTTGAGTAGAGAGAAAGTGAAAAATAATTTAAGGAAAACTATCCTCAGTACATCCGGTAGGGATTCGAGCCCCCTGTCTCTCAGCTATTAGTGGAAAATAAGATTTAGCGAGACTGATATCTAGTCCGCATGCCCACTGTTGGGTGTTGTATTGTACTCTATTTGAATGTAGCATGTATTCTGCACATAAGGTACAGTGCAATTTTCATAGGAAGAGCCTTAAACAACGGCTATAATAGATACTAGATCTACTTTAACGTGTTCATACGTCAATTCATGTAATCTGCAGCTGCAACTTTGGTAGATATTATCAGTATCTATTAAAGTTTCTTCTTCTGAGTCAACAACCAGAAGGTTGGCTTGATATGATTTCTATACATCCGGAGCTGGGCATGCACTCAGCCCCTCAAATGGTTAGTGCTGCATGCACCATCTGGTATACATCTAATATACTATACTATGGGAGTTCAGGAAGGATTGTGATTACCCGTTTCCTTCTACACTGAATTTCTATGAACGAGCGCGAAAGGGACTACCAATTTTGCCAAAAAGGTATTTTCACCGATCTCTCAGGGCTATTTACATGCCACAATCGACATGGACCGACGGCTTTGCTTCCCATCCGAAGAAAATTGTGTTACGGATTTTTATCTCTCAAACATTGAATCCTGAGGCGAGCATTTTACCCCAAGACCACCGAGGTCAAC
>CABFWB010001121.1:120967-158483 GCA_902151455.1 Timema bartmani | reverse complement strand
TCTTAGGTGGACAAAGATGCGCCTCTTTTCTCATTGATTATATATCATTGTATATTATTTTATGCGTGTTCTTATGTGGAGTGGTGATGATACAATGTACATTATTCCGTTCAGAAATCTTACGAGTTTATAGAAAGAGAGAGAAAGTCTGTGCGGTGTGCCGTACCATTTATTTTTTCACGAAACCCCTTATACACTGCACCGTGTATATAAATTATAAGTTAAATTAAACTTATAATAATATTTCTTTATAATGAATAATGATTCCAAACAACTGTGAATGTTTAGAATTTTTTTTTATTATTTTTACAAAACGGAAGTCATGAAAACTTTTTATTAATTAGTTTTGCACATGATACATGAAATATTTGTGTACATGCCGCCAGCGTAATTTTTGTATAACTATTTGTCATAAAATAAAACGACAAATGATCGCGCACTCCAATAAACCAGAGTTTGTTATGAACAAAATATAGATCTGCATTGCACAACACGTTGTGAATTTGTTTTCAAACGTATACATGTGTATAAAATGGGGGCAAGCACATTTTACAAACAATAACGGGCTCTTCTGACTTGGTTTTTGTTGATGTTGAAGGCACTATAAAAAATCCAACATTACAAATCAGTGATTTGATCCATTAAAATTACAAATAATGAGAGTATGTTAAATAAAAGAAATGATTACAGGCCTACTACGGAGTCTCGTCCAAAATATAATGCTGTAGTTACTCAACACGATTTATTTTAAAAGAGTAGAAAAGTTATATTATTCAATACCTATAATATAAGCTATCTGAAAATTTCAGATAATACATAAAACCAAACAATTTTTTTTCAAACCCTTCCATTTATTTGGATTACTGTACAGCTTATTTAATGCAAGTTATAACAGATTGTTTCAAAATTGGCCATCCTTATATGTAAATAAAGCATTATTTAATTTAAGTTTATTGAATGATTTACTTACCTATTTTGATTTGAAAAAATACCCGAGCGTACTTTCGTTTAGTGTGATCAAGACCCGCATAAGTGGGCACGCAGACTAAATGTCAGGCTCATATAGTCTGGTTTGCCAGTGACGCGGATGTCTGGGTTACAATACCAGCGAGTGTATTGATAATAGTGCTTTTTCCTAAATGGTTTCCCACTATGTCTTCACACAAATGTAGGTACATTTTAACTATATTTCACCCTTACTTATCCGCACACCATTAATTAAAATGCATATGGCCCAAATGGGTAGTAAGACACGGTAATTTTTTTAATCAAAATCTGGTGACCTGGTGGTCTAGGGGTAAGGTGTTAGACTTCTGTGCTGAGGGTCCGGGGTTCAATCCTCGGTACCGGCACAGATTTATCTGATTGCCAAACCCTTCCTTCACCTCTGACAAGATGTGTATTAATCACAGCTTGTGAATGTGAGGAATGCCAGGCCTCCACCATGGTTCGGATTCCACGTTAAACTGTAGGTCCTCCATTTCATCTCACAATCACCCTACCATTACACATTAGCGTAAGTGCGTATAACCCGAACGGGTAGTAAGACGCGGTGCTAATAATAATAATAATAATAATAATAATTTTAATCAAAATCTATGTAAGGACACATTAAAAAATACTATTCAAATCATTATTCAGTAATATCTATAAAGTAACCTAACTGAATGTTATTTCTCTAAGAGTAATTTAAACTAAGATCATATTCGAACGTAAAATTCTGTATCACGAAATTAAAGATAAGTATTTTACACGAGTAGAGTAAACAAATTTCTTGACCCTTGTACGAAAACAAAGTCTTGTAATTCAAGCGATAAGAAATTTAATAAAATCAAATTCACCATTTAAAGATTTAGGTACACTTTTTTTTAAATTCGGAATACATTGGTTATCGAATGGAGTTTGCTCAGCGCTAGCCTAAGATCAACTTTTGATGACGATGTAGTTTTCTAACTCGATTGACTGAAAATTGCCGTGAGACCAACAAGTCGATCGCAATCGACCGGTTGCCGACCTACCCCTGCTCTAAGGTTTACCAATTATATATAAAATTTAAATTGCAACCACCTTCTCCAGCTATCATCAGTGATTTTAGATTAACTGTCCCTGAAAAAGACAAGGAAAAAATGGTCATGTTATGTTAGACGGCACATAGCGTTTCCTAATCCCCTATGACCCATTTAAATAACAAAGTCTTAATATTTTGTGATAAGTTTATTATTTTAACACAGTCCTTTTGTCAACCTTTCATCTTTGTTTTTAAATCGCTTTTTTTTCACCCGTAAATTAGTTAGATTTATTGAAACTTAGTATCATTAATTTAAATAACATGGGCCTTTGCTTTTTGATTAAAAAAATTTGGACAGGTTTTTTTTATGCATTAGAGTAGGCACAACACCTCAAAACCACAGCAATCCCATTATCAAATTTGTCTAAAATAAACAAGCTCTGTATATTCGAGGGGTCTAGGACGAGGTGGGGGTTTAGGTTAGTCAGTGGCCGATGCTTCGATAAATAAAATATATAAATCAACTTGCCTTGAACCCAGTACTAACTACTAAGGTTTTAACTGTTTCTAACCACTTCCACATTTCTGGAAGATGGAGGGAAAACACTGACGAACAAAACACTTTTAATAG
The DNA here is from genome assembly GCA_902151455.1 of Timema bartmani. Lineage (NCBI taxonomy): Eukaryota > Metazoa > Arthropoda > Insecta > Phasmatodea > Timematidae > Timema > Timema bartmani. The sequence goes on along the minus strand of CABFWB010001121.1, from coordinate 155,844 downwards.
ACATGGAAGCCCCCTATAGACAGTTTATAATATAATCCAATACACACGAAATATTCTAAAGAAAAACTCTCACTCCATTTAAGTTCGGGGGTGAAATAACCTAAATCTGTAATACTATTCCCTACCTACGCCACTAATCACCAATATTATTAAATATTCAAACCTCCAACCCACAAACTTTAAATACTAGTTAGCTACGTACCTGAACTTATTATCTCTTTCTAATTGATAAAATTGAAACAAAAAAAAGTATTCTTTATTTGATTTTCTTTCACAAAACTTGAACATTTAAAATGAATAAATTAATTGGCAAAGTATTTCAATGGGATGAAAAAAATTAAGAAATTTTTGCATCTCATGAATATAAACTGATTAAGGCTTAGTTAAAAACTGGAATTTATCTCTTGGCATTATCTTCCTTCTTTTTAAGCCATGGATTTCTAAGGTATGATCCTCGAACTTCATGTATGCGACCAATATATATATAATTGAGAAATAAAATTTTCACTATAAATAGTGTGTATTTGAAAACAGTTGAAGCATTGCAATTATTTGTACCCATGGATAAAATAATTCAATGGATGACTTTTAAATCCCTAAGAGCTTGTTGTGTGCACTATAAATAGTAAGCTTAATTTCTGGATGTACTTTCCAGCCTTTTCAAAAATCTACCCAAAAATAGACGTGTGCCCCGCTAACTATATTTAGTTTTAAAATTAGAAGCTTGGCTATAAACTTCGTGATCAATCGTTTGTTGTAAGCTGTAAAGGGAGTGAAACACACATTACGTAATAAGTTGTAGTAAATTCATCAAGCAGCAATTTAGGGTGTTCAAAAACATCGTGCCTAGGAAGATATTTGGCACACAAAAAAAGATACTGGGGAGTGTAGAAGATTACACAATGATGAGCTGCATACCCTGTACTCATCACATGACATTGTTAGGGTAATCAAGTCTCGTAGATTACGGTGGAGAGGATATGCAGCGTGAATGGGAGAATCTAGAACCTTGTTCAGGGTATTGACCGGCAAACCCAATGGGAAGACCTAGACGCAGATGGGAGTATAACTACCTAATTATATGGTATATTTGATAGTAAACTATTACAGTGCAAATGAGATTAATTGGAAAAAGGAACATTTTCATCTCGCGTCTCTATTTTATCGGTCGTAGTTTCTGTAAATTTTTATTATTGACGTTTTAACATTTGCAACATAAAACTTGGCCATTTTGAAGATTCCAAAATTAGTAAAACAATAAGTATTTGCACTAAATTTAAAATGTGACCAACAGAAGGTAACAAAAATTATTCAAAATGTGTTTGAAGAAACTAGTGACCAACAAATGTCAACCAAAATTAATTAAAATGGGTTTTAGAAAAGAAAAAAAATTGGGCATTAAATGTCAACAAAAATGATCTAAACCAGGGTTTAAAAATATATGTTGACTAAAAGATGGCAAAAACTATAGTTCAAAACATGTTTGAATCAACAGACGTCAACAAAATGTACGTAATTAAAACATTTTGTAAATAAAATTATTTAAAGCATGTATTTAGAAATAAAAAATATATAGGGTTTGAACATCCCATTTTGGCAGCCATATTGATTAAATTTGCATCCTTATCAATAAGTTACGCAAAAGAGTCGATGTTCATCAATTTATAAATAGCTTTGTCAACGCTAATCAATAAAAATCACTGTCTTTTGCGACGATTAGAAACAATTTTGAAATATTCAGATAACTACATTTAAATCTCAAAGGTTCAATATCTGATATGTTATCAAAAGATTGCATTTTAATACCCCAAATTTTTAAATTTCTATAAGTTTTTTAGTTTTTTGCAAAATTTACTGTGCTTTGACACAAAAATATCCCTGTGTAATTTCGGTTTTCCAGGCGCTGTGATTATGTCTATTTTGTTTGACACACACAAATCCTGGGATGACGTATTTAATATTCTTCATGCTAACATGTATTGTTTTATAATAATATGAATAATTGAGCCGGTAATAAGTTTCAAATAAGACGGGACACCATGTACAGTCCCTGACCAATTTATTAGACCACCCCTCATAAAAAGGAAAAATACTACAGTTCTATTCTATATATGTTAATAACATATTCATTACAAATTCAACAATTTGTCATCAAACAAATATTAAATTGTTAAAAAATATTGTGGTCTTAAAATAGTATTGCAACTATATTATTCAAATATTAATAGTTATATTTGGTTAGTCCTCTCTTTACAATTATAGTCTATTATTTAAATATTAATGGATCTATTTGGTTAGTCCTCCCTTTGCAATTATATTCTTTAAATATTAATGGATCTATCTGGTTAGTCCTCCCTTTGCAATTATATTATTTAAATATTAATGGATCTATCTGGTTAGTCCTCCCTTTGCAATTATATTATTTAAATATTAATGGATCTATCTGGTTAGTCCTCCCTTTGCAATTATATTATTTAAATATTAATGGATCTATTTGATTAGTCCTCCCTTTGCAATTATATTATTTAAATATTAATGGATCTATCTGGTTAGTCCTACCTTTGCAATTATATTATTTAAATATTAATGGATCTATTTGGTTAGTCCTCCCTTTGCAATTATATTATTTAAATAGTAATGGATATATTTGGTTAGTCCTCCCTTTGCAATTATATTATTTAAATATTAATGTATCTATCTGGTTAGTCTTCCCTTTGCAATTATATTACTTAAATATTAATGGATCTATCTGGTTAGTCCTCCCTTTGTAATTATAGTATTTAAATATTAATGGATCTATTTGGTTAGTCCTCCCTTTGCAATTATATTATTTAAATATTAATGGATCTATCTGGTTTTGGTTAGTCCTCCCTTTGCAATTATATTATTTAAATATTAATAGGTTTATTTGGTTCGTACTTCCTTTGCAATTATATTATTTAAATATTAATGGATCTATTTGGTTAGTCCTCCCTTTGCTTTAAAAACCAAATGAACTCTGCGAGAACGTATAACCCGAACGGGTAGTAATACGCGATGCTAAGTATGAACTCTTCGAGGCACGCTTTCAAAGCATTTAATATCTATCTCAGCCAAAAAAATGTTATTTGTGTTTAAACCACCATATATCTTTTTACTTGCTGTATCTGTTTCTGATTTTTTCCTTGGAAATTTATCGTTTTAAAAGTTCCCATATATTTTCTATTGTTTTCAAGTCTGGAAAGTTTCCTGGCCACTTCCATTTACATTATATAATTGTAATAGTTTTTAAGGTAACAATGTTTTAAATTATTAATATTTGTTTTATTGCAAATGATTAAATTGTAATGCATATGTTATTAAATTATTTAATAAATAAGTGAAAATGTATTTCCTTTTTTTATGAGGCGTGGGCTAATAAATTGTCTAGGGACTGTACACTGTATAGAGTATCCATCAAGTCTAGAAATAAGTAGTTGATGAATATATTTTTATTCCATATTTTGTGATACAATATATACTTGTAATATGCTCCATCGACTTCTCTGCATTGGTTAATCCGTTACTGAAAGTTTCTGTGTACTCGTTCAAGTAAACCATTTTGTGTGTTTGTTAGTAGAGATGATGATTCATATGAACGAATTAAAATAAACTTTCAGAAGCGTATTAATATATGAATGTCTATGGAACATATTTGGAACATAGATTATAACATTTTATCGCTTTTTCTCACTACCCGTTTGATCTACGCATATGTACTCATTACGATAATGTGCTAGGGATGAATAAGGTTTGATTTAGAAGCCATGTACTCACATTTGCATGAAGGAAAGTGGAAAATCATTTAGGAAACAGACCTCAGTACAATCCACCGGGATTCAAATCTCGACCTCCTCATCGGAAGTCCAGTCTATTGCGACCATGTAGCCACCGAAGCGGGTAACTCATAGGGTAAATAGTGAGTAAAAATATATATTCCGTTTCCAAACTTTCTGGCCATACTGTAGTTTTATTTTTTATATTTTTCTGAGCCGGCTTGTGTCATATGTCGAAAAAGCGACTCCATATAATCTGTCGAGAGGGATCTGTTTGCGTGGTTTTGCAACTTGGGATCATTAAACTAGGGTACATTTCACAAAATGTCCCTTCGCTTGAGTAATTTAAAGTATTCATGTGGGATTCAAAACGTTTAAAATGTATAGGAAAATGTATATAGGCTTTATTAAACAGGTACCAATTTATACGGGTAGAGAGACAAAATGTATATGTCATATTTGTATTTCATTATGGTGTTGAATAAGGACTTACAAGTTGTTCAAAGGAAAATAATGTTATGCAGATGTTTAACACTGGTTCTTTTATATACAAATTGTAAGTCAAGCGTGATGTTTAATTATCTAGAGTTCAATTCTTTTAGAATATATTTTCTTTTATTTAGGTATTTAACGTGCACTTTCTGAACCAACTGATTATATCAGTATACGACTTATAAACTAACTTAACTTAAATCTAGACCACACACAACATCCAGCCCCCAGTCGTTAATTTATCACTGCGGAAAGGGAAACCCATATTTCACCAATGATAAATTTTTCGTCTATGCCAAGAATCAAATCCGGGACCCTTAGCACTGCAGACAGACACGCTACCGGCTGAGCCAAGGTGTTGGACTTTATAAAATAGAAAGTTTTTGCAACCAAAATTGATAATATTTTACTATTATAAGTTTTATTTTATAGTTATTGATACAATCAATCAAAAGTTACACCTGCAGATCACGTGATTTAACGTATTAACAGTAAATCTAGTAATTTTTTACCTACCAGATAAGGAAGGCCGTTCATATGGAAATTATATGGTAGAAACTTATTTTATGTTGTGCAGACTGGGTTAGCTCAATCAGTAGTGCAGCTGTCTAATGAAACGAGGACCTCAGACTAGATTCCTGACACGGCCGAGAGAAAATAATTTAACTGGTGAACTTGGAGATTTCCCGTTCAGAGTAATAGATTAACGGTCGAGGAATTGGGTGTTGTTAGTCCTATAATTAAGTTAGTTTGTAAGTCATTTGCTAATATAATTAGTTCATAAAGTGCACGTTTAATGTGCGTGGTAATAATAATAATAGTAATAAAAATAAAAATAAAATTTACAACTGTAGCTATTAGTTGGGATTGCTTTGGCAAATCAAGATATAGGACCTAAAATATATGTCATATTTCTTGATCTACCTAAGCTACATATATATCTATACATAAAATAGCAAAATCTAAAACATTAGTATGATTATTATTATTATATCGAATTTTAGTATTAAAAGTAATTTATTGTAACTTGTTAAGGCTTTAAAATATTTTTGTTCCATTTTTGTTACAATAAAATTAAATTTTAAGCTTTTACTAAAGCCTATCTAGTTTTTTTTCTTTATTTTGGTTGAGAACTCAAACAAGAAAGTAATACTATTTTGAATATTTATACTGTTCACTTTTGACCAGATTAATCAACTAGCTTTTTGCAGAATGTGTAAACAGTAGCATGATATTGGATTACTCGTTTTGCCTTTCTCTCTGTATACACAAACAATTTGCAGATAAACCTTGGTGTGGTTAGAGGGATGTTTTTATAGGGAGAAAAAACTGTATAGGGCGAGTTTTCCCAGGGAGTAGAAACACTTTATATGGTTATAACTAAATTTAAAAAAAAAGTTAAAATTATTTAAGTGTAAGAACCACGTTTTCAAAAAAATGCATAAAAACAAACAAGCCCTTCGTTTTTATTTATTTATTTATTTATTGTGTACGTACATTTTTACGTCGCATTTAAAATTCATTCAATATTTAGGGATTTAAATGTTTATGTAATTTATAATTTCTGAGACTTGTTACTAGAAATTTTTTAATGTGTTCCATGCATTCACTATCTGGGCATTACCTATCAATTACAATCTAAGCTTTGAAATACATATTTTAAATATAGCTTTGTGTTTTACTATTATTATTTTTCACTGCTTTACTACCCTACATTGAGGTTAGTGCACATAATTTTATTCACCTCAGTAAATCTCGATTATTGACACTTGTTAATTTAAAAAAAATTAAATAGCCAGTATTATGTTAGGTTTATTTTTTGTGTAGAGTGAATCATTTATGTTAGTTACTATTTATCACATTTTACCAAATTTTGGTCCAATTGATGTAATCTATAATTATAGTATATTTAATTTATAACACAATAATAATAATTTAAGGTCTTCTCAACTTTTATCAAATCGAACAGACATAACTTTATTATGAATATGTCTCAACCTAGTTTTTGATAAAATAATCAGTTGTAAGTCCTAATCCAATCTATTTTATAAGCAAATAGTATCGTTCAAACCTTATTCATGTTGAATGTTTTTGATACTTGACGGGTTTTGTTGGGATTTAGGCTTACACATTTTTTCAGTTTTGGTTTATTTTTACACGTAAATGCTACTTGATCTACTTAAAAAAAATATTCCTGTGTTCCTTAAGCTGTCAGTATAAATTACCCGATAACTAAGTGGGCGTAGTTAAAAACAAGTGACATAAAAACACATACTAAGGACATTTGTAAAAATATGAAATTTAGTAGTTCAAGAAACACATAACTACTGTCTACACATTATTTTATTTTATTGAAAAGTCTTTGTAATAAATAAAAGCATTCAAAACTTGTAATTTAGATTCATGCTTATTTTTAATATAAGTAGAACATATATGTTATGTGCGGATAAAATTGTGGTATATTACTAGTAAAATATAGTATTTAATAATATAGTTTGTAAAAATACCTTGCATCGTAATAGTTCGTTACAATTAACAAAGTATTAGAAAACATGTTAAACATTTAACTATGGAAGCCCCTGAAGAGCTAAAATTTGTTGTACCGCCAAGCCTCCTTGTAGGACATATAGTATGTAATTCTACCTGACGGCGTACTAAGTATACTTGACAGACACTTTATAAACAAGTCCTTTTTGAGCCCCTTAGGAATTAAGAGGATACTGTACCACCAAACCTCAATGTAGAGCAAACAATATATCGAAGCGCGCTCTACTCCCAGTCATACATGAATTAATGATATTGCTTTAATTTTATTTAAGGTGTAACGTACATGGTGTAAAAAAAATTCATCTTCAGGGTTTAAAATAAATCTAAAAAGTCATCTGATGCTTAGGTTTCATGTGACACGGTCAAATGGGGCCAGGCTACAAACCATTGCTTCCAGACAAGATAACGAAATACACAACAAGCACAGTGAAAATATGTATTTATTCTATCCTTACAACAGTGCCATCTGTGTCACCTTTCAGTTCGAAACATATGATATTGTGCTATTATGTTCACTCCGTTTACCATGAACGGTAGCAGTCTTGCCTTGACGGATTACACTATGTAGTGGCGTATAGGAAAGGGCCCTGGTGTAATCTGTCAACGTTATATTTCAGGATAAACAAAGTGCGCACACTTCAACATGCCATCGTCAAAAGTTGTAGCTTCTTTATGAGATCGTCTGTATTCATGGGAGGATCTGCGTAAACTTGTCCTTCCAATCAAAAGAAAGATTATGGAGTAAGGTCAGTTTAATGAGGACACTCAACAGCCACTCCACACCCAATTCACCTACCTGTGTAAGTCATGTCTTACCACTCTTGGGTATGTGGTGATGCTCCATCGTGTTGAAACCCAACGGTTCTGCTAGAACCGTCTCATACAAATGATAATCAATAGTAGGCATTCTTTAGCCGGGGTTATTGCAGATACGGGCCTTCTAAGATAACCCCATTTGACGGTGACACATATCTCACAAAATAAATAGCAGACGGCGTTCTTTGTGTTTGTTTTAGGCTTAAGTTACTTATAAGGTATCAGTATCAAACTAATTTGCATTATATATATATATAGTGTAGGTATATTATATATAGATATAGATAAATACATAATTGAAAGCACTTCATTCACTAATCTCTCTAACCCACTTCGGTGGTCGAATGGTTTAGTAAGTCACGCTCACAAAAAAGGAACTGTTGATGAAGGAGAGATCGGGATTTGAATTAAAACCGGGAGTACAGAGAATTTTGTTTTTCCTAAATGGTTTCTATCTGTCTACACACAAATGTGAGTTCATTTTATAAAAATTCTAACTTTCTCATTATTAATACATTGGTGCAAATAATTGGATAGCCCGAACGGGTAGTAAGATATGCTACACACACACACACACACACACACACACACAGAGACAAAGTATCTCCCAAATCTCATTTAGCTAGAAAACTGAAATTTAGAATATTGGTTGCTTGAGGAGAAAAGTAAAACTCTTCGCAGTCAATACAAATCGAGGGTTTTCTCGTAAAATCCCTTTGACAAGAAAAGTTTGGATAAAAATCAACAAAAAATGAAAAATTGAAGTAAACAAATATTTTTTCTAAAAGTAAAAATTAAAGTTTAATTGTAATTGTATTTAAAAAAGTTTATTTAGTAAATAATTAGTTGAAAATAGCTCAACGGCAGGGGCATATCCAGATCATTTTCATATGGGGGGAGGGGGGGTCATAATTATAAATTTCATAGTTACTTACTATGTTAGATTTCTGTTTAAAGCCATTTAATAGTTTATCATTCTTATTTGATATTATGTATGTTTTAAACCATGGTCATCCTCTCCAATTTTTTAAAATCAAATAGTTTTTATAAACTATTTGGAGTGGCCCTCTAACATTTTTTTTAAAAAATTGTTCACTCTAGAAGCTATGAGTAGTCTTCGCTTTTTTTTTTAATATTCTTTTATAAGCTATTGAAATTGTTCCTAACCTGTAAATTTTTGAAATTTGGATGCCCCTCGAAGCTATTTGGAGTGATCGTCACATTAATTTTGTACGATGATTATATACCTCTAGAAGATAGATAATCTTTGAAGTGGTTTCCACCGACAAAATTTTGAAAATTGAATTATTTCAGAAACTAGGCTGTTTGGGATAGTCCTCTCCTGAAAATTCTTCAAAATGACATGCATCTAGAAACTATTTGGAGTTTGATTTAAGGCCATCTTTCAGCTTCATATTTGATAATATCAGAGGATTTGAAATATATCTAGGGGGGAATTTATTACATGAAGGGTTAAATTATTTCTAGGTGGGCAGAGTCTCCCACAGTTCCACTGCTCCTGCTGTCTACACATACTCTATATTCGGTATTCGTGGATGAACTGCTCTCAGGCGATTATTAGTCTTCTTTGATGTGTGGTAGTTTACCGTCTTTATGCGGAAAATGTTCGTTACTCGCTATGCATGACACATATTAGTACATGAAAATTAATATTTTTGCCACACTTACGTGAGTTATATCGGACAGTGAATAAACGTGGACGAATAACGTACGTGTGGACCCGGCTTAAGAGGTGTCTGCGCGTAAAACGATAAAAAAAAATTGTATAATGTATCTGTGGTGTATTTTATTTCTAAAATTTGAACTTTCATTTTGGTTTTTGAATTAATTTTCTTAAGCTTCACAGGGAGGGTCAACTGACCCTTTAACTCCTCCCACTTGAATCCGCAGCTGCTCAATGGTCATAAATATTAAAACAGTCCTCTACAATTGAGTTTTTGTCGGAATATTCGACATTTAGTGGATCAGTTACGAGGGTATAATTCTTGTCAGTTGAAATTATTGCAATTCTTATATTTTGAATTTTTTACCATTCTTGTCCTTTGAAATTTTTTTTTACAGTTCTTGTCCTTTTAATCTCTTAAAATAATTCATGTCAGTTGATTTTCCTATATTTCTTGTTGAATTTCCTATAGTTATTGTCGGTTGAATTTATTACACGTCTTGTCTGCCGAATTTCTTACATATCTTGCCGGTTGAATTTCTTAGAGTTCTTGTTGAATTTCCTACAGTTATTGTCAGACGAGGTGAATCTATTAACCCAACCGTGTATTAAGACGTGGAGAAAAAAACCAGTAAAAAAATTGACACATATTATAGTTAGGATAGCTCTTGTTCAGGCTAAAGATCAGGGATATGAACCCTCGACCCGGAGTTCCACGGCAATATTGTGTGTATGTATGGATAAACGTGCCATCCTTTCCAGGACGAAGCTTACCGGGAACGTCTAATCCCCCACTGCACGAACTATTTATTTTAACGACTTGTTCCCAATAGAGCCACGAAAGCAATCTCTACTTGGCTATAAGCCTCGTTTGCTCGCACACGCTCCAGTCTCGCGAGGCTAGGAGCGCTTCAGGCCATTCAAGAATGCTTTACTCGTTTCCAATACCCATGCAAGTGCAGAAAAAGTAACAATTACTAAAAGTACTAGAAGCGGCGGCCATGCTGTCTAAGATGTTAGACTATTATTGCAGTTGGTGGTCGTTGAATAAGTTATTAGTAGATACCATGAACTTTGGCAAATAAAATTATTGGCTTTCGGTAATTAAAAAGTTAAATATATACGAGGAACAGATAACAGAAAGTGTTCAAGTGAGAGGAAAAGAATTGAAGCCATTAAATAAGGAAGAATGGTGGAAGGATAGAGGAAGGTGGAGGCATTTTACTAAAATGACCCGGCCACAGGCTGGGAACAGTTGATTATGATGGTAATTAAAAAGTATTTTTGGTATAAAAACAAGATAGAGAAAATAAATATTTTTGTAAAAAATTTAAAATTTAGCTCGAATTCAAGTAGAATAAATGCTATAGATAGAAAAATTACGGGCGATTTTTTAAAAATAATTCCTGTATATTGAGCATCACTAAGAAATTTTATTTATAACTTCTATATTTTGTGTCATTTCATTAATAATATAGGAAATATATGATGTAATTTCGTGGTGGCTGGAGGCTGGGAAAACAAGTAGAAGACAAGGATTGTTTTTTATATTAGAAAAAACAGAAAAATGTAAGGGAATTTAATTAAAAGTAAATCAAAATCAGGGCATTAAATACTTGGCTAAAAATAGATTAGTTAAACTAAACACTAAAACCAAAATAAATGATAACTAATACCTATAACATTTAATAATTTAAAACATACCTTTTGGAAACTTTGATATTTAGTAGTTGCCACCAATAAAAAAATATATATAGGACCTATATTATCAATGAAATTAACAAAATATTTACTATCAAGTATCATTCACAATTAACAGATTGAAAAGGGTAGTCAGGAAAAATTGAATAATGTCGTGTGGTATATTTGGAAAAATCTGGGGGTAAAAAAAGTGGTTACTTCCCTCTCACCCTCTAGTCATTGTATGAAAAAGTACTATCCCTTTTTCTATAACTTTTTTCTTAATATTTTCGGAAGCTTTTAATTAAATATCAAAGTTATTCACAGGCAAATGTCATAAAATCATAAAAGTAATTATGTTCTTAACCAATTTTTTTTTCAATATTCTTAATATTAGATAAAACATTGTGATGTTATTTAGTTATTTATACATAATTCTTAGCTTATTTAATTCAAATAACTATTTTTACAAACGATAAAAAAATTACATTTTTTTGGAAGCGGCGCTAGGACCTTTGTGCGTGTGCCGGCCCTGAGTTTAAAGTGTGTTTTTGTGTTGTCGTTTGAAAGCTTTCCATACAAGAGAACTACGAAGCAGGAGTAGAATAAATAAAAATAAAAATAGATTTCGTGTTTGCTCCAGTCATCCAGAGCTGGTTTATCCCCATAGTTGTGGTGTGAAACACACCCACAAAGACCGTTTATCAACCACGGCATTCTCCCGTAGGCAACACAATAGCTGACAGGGTCATAAACCCCTCTACACAGGATACAGACAAGCTTCCACAGTAAAACTGTTAGAAGAGCCAGCCATTGTCAGCAGGGAAAAAACTGCCATCTATATCTCAATAGAAAAAACCGGATATAAAATATGATCCAGAAGTGCTGGAAGCCAGAAACATTCTGTCAACATGGCTGAACCAGGAGGGGTCAAAATATGCTTCTTTTAGACTACTGGAAGTGGGTTATTTTGATTAGAAGTCCATCACCCAGAGTCTGTTGTTTTTATTAGACGTACATTCCTCATAATTTAATCACCCGGAGTTTTTTTTTTTTTAGAAATCCATCTCCAGAGGGCGTTGTAGCCCAGGTTTTTCACTTGGAGACTTAATTTTTACTATGGGTTAAAAAGACCCAAAGCACGTGTATCGAAATTGACGAAGAACGTCTACAATAATTTATTTGCGGTAAAGTTTCATCATATAGTGCGTCCATGTTTTCCAAAGGTAAAAAGTGTAATTTTTTTTTAGCCCCGCGTCTTACTACTTGTTCGGGTTATACGCTAAAAATGTAATTAATCACTCACATAATGTAGCATATAGTCAATATCAGGAGGCCACGGTTTGATTCCGAGCAGGTGGAATTAAATGGTTTACTTGCACCGGTGGTCTTCGTATCGAGCTAATTATGCCTGATTTTCGGATGAAAATAAGGTTGGGGTTCGAATCCCGGACAGGTTTACAAGAGGTGGCTTTTCTAAATGGCTTCCCACCCTCTATTCACACAAATAAGGGTGTATGTCATCATTTGTACTTTACTAAGATGATTAATATGTATATAATATATTCATGATTAATACATTATATATATATATATATATTAATCATCTTAGTGGAGTACGAATGATGACATACACCCTTATTTGCGCAAAATAAAGATGTAAGCTGAAATTTAAGTAAATTAATCAATATTATTCACCTAGAAAAAAAGATTGAGGCATTAAGTTAAAATAAACAAAATTAGTTTTTTTCCATCCCGTCTCACCAACCATTCGGGTATATATATATATATACACACACACACACACACACACACTCGCTTTGCTCGTTGCGGGCTCCGCCCCCAAATCCCCAGTGAGTTTTCTTTCCAAGTGGATGTAAACAAATGTAATTCCAGCGTTGTTTTGAACGTAACAACTTAAAGTTACCGGTATTTTATTGTATTTTTCACACATTATTTCAGATTCTCCATACTTAGGGGCAGCTAGAATCATCAAATTTGGCACGCTTATGGCAATTGTATGTGTCAATATGCCTGCCAAATTTTACGATTCTAGCTGTTTCATAAGTGTGTCATAAAATTAAAAAGTGTGTGAAAAATGTGCAAAATTTACCTAAAATAAAAAATCTAGCTCTATCTAAGGTATAACCGATGAAGATACGACAAAAAGTAATACGACCAAACTTGTGGATCTTCCCAAAACCGTGGCTGCTGATGCAATCCGTTTTTTAATAGGTCTTACCGTTTAGCCATAAGAGCCCTCCAAAGAAAGGACCGCACCGACTTTAAAGTTGGTCCGCTATTTTGAATTTATTTCGGGGGTTAAAAATTATTTTTTTTAACTTTTTGGAATTTTTCCGTCGGTTACAGGCTAGAAGCTACAAGTTTGCCAAATTTCAAGTTTATAACTCATCTGGAAGTGGATAAACATTAATGTCAGTGAGTGAGTGAGTGACAGAGTCAGCCATGTGGCTTTATAGTAGTATAATTAGATTTAATAATGTAAGTCACCATAAACCAGAAATAAAATTATTACCAAAAAATATATTTTATATTATTATTTATTATTATTATTATTATTATTATTTAGCACCGCGTCTTACTACCCGTTCGAGTTATACGCTTAAGTACTAATTACTCTAATGGATTAGGAATTGGGAAGGTTGAATAGAGGAAGTGAACCCGCATTTGCGTGGAGGGAGAGTGGAAAACCATTTAGGAAAAACCACCCCCAGTTCACCCGACCGAGATTCGAACCTCGATCTCTCCGTCCTCGGCAGTCGGGCTCAACACGACTAGCGCGTTAGCCAACTACGCCACCGAGGCGGGTTATATTTTATAACTATTCATATTTGGAAAGATATGTTTAAGGATTCAACTAATATTCCAATCTGAGTTAAAGTGTGAATTAATGCATGATAGTTAAATGTAAGGATGACTAAAATCGTGTAGCAAAACAATTACGTCCTAATGCTGTTTATTAACGAGCTGGAAAAGTTTCACAAATTACAATATAATCAATGTATTAATATGCAGGATACTTAAATAATATTTATTATTATTATTATTATAATATTATTATTATTATTATTATTATTATTATTATTATTATTATTATTATTATTATTAAGAAAACAAGTGAATACAAATGCGGTAATTGGTGGTTTGAACACGAACTGAAAGTATACATAGCCCCAAGCGTAGAACACGGACTGATGTCTAAAAGGAAGAAATAAAAGTTAAATTAAAACATAAAGCTTAACAAAATATTAAAAAGTTTTACTTGAAGGATGAAACTTAAGACACAGAAATTGAATTAAAAGAACAAGCGAAAGTAATAAAAACAACTTGCGCAAATAATAAAATAGTATCAAAGAGTTTGGGGCATCTTTTAAAATAGGTTTAAGGCCAACTATAATCATGTTGATAGTCCAAATAGGTATTAAGACGCAGTGCGTCAAAACAAAATAAAAAATATAGTTCTCCCCCATGTTCTAGTAGTCTACTAAAAGAGAGCTTACCAAACTTTCGAAAGTCGCGTATTAATATTAAAGTCATGGCCTAATCAACGTACACCTTTCAGTTGTTCATGAAAAAAACTGGTATCTTGTAAATATATAAACATTCATTTCAAATTTTAATAAAGATACAACCCACTTTGGTGGCCGTATGATCTTACTCTAAGGCATAACTCTCTGGCGTGCCGGTAATAAGAAGATTGAGGTTCGATCCCGGTCGGGTGTACAGAGGTTAATTTTCCCCTAAATTGTTTTCCACTCTCCCACAACGCAAATGCGGGTATACTTCCTAATTCAACCTTCCTCATCCATAACATATTGGCGTGATTAGTACATAGGCTTATAATCCGAATGGTTAGTGAGATGTGGTACTAAAAAAAAATATCTCTCGTGGTAAGCTTAACTAGTTTATGTCATAAACAGTTTCCAACTCTCCCTTTCCGAGGATGCGAGTACATTTCCTTTAAAAATACTTTATTCTCCCTACTCCATTAGTTTAAATATGCGGATAAACAAGATTCGTTGTAAGTCATGGTGCAAAAAAATAATATCTAAATAATATATTTTAAAATAATGTTCGTTCTTTAGATAATTTCAGTTGGATTTACTAAAATTTAGCTAAATTTAATTTATTGTGATATCTCGAACGCGATTAGATCATCACCGAGACCTTAGGAGCTGGCCTATCATCGAACCGTGCTCAAAATTAAACAAATGTTATTCTATGCATGAAATACCGTGTCTTAAATAGATATAATTAACATTTTAAAAATGAAGCAAAAATAACTCTAGTCCACAATCACACATCCTGAGGAAAATGCCAAGTGGCATTGATATCGATAAAAATTTAATATAATTTGTTATTTATTTTCTATATAATTCTATTATGTTTAAAAGACCTGCTATAAATACAACTCTATAATAATTTTACTCTAAATATAACTAAACGTAAGCTTATCTATTTCCTTGATGGTAAAAACATTTAATATGTTGTTTCCAACTTTTAATTATTTTTAAAGATCATTAGAAAATAAATGAACGAATCCCATATTAGAGTAGCCTATACAAGTTGAATTTATTACTTTAAAATTATTGACCTATATTTTTGTTTTTACAATTTAGGGATTAATTTATTATATCCAAGTAATTTAAATTAAAACATTAAAGCTTCACCAAGAAAAAATGTAAATATTAAGGGCCGAGATAATGATTCCCATTTGAATGCCATTACACTCGGCATGTTAATTTCTACGCATCTAAGAAGTGTTGTCATTCAAATGAGCTTTATTGTCTCAGACGTGAAACACATAATAAAAACCAACATGTTGCTAAAAAAAAGAAGTGACAATATTCATTAAAATGAGAGTAAGTTTACACCAGTGGTTCAGCAAAATTAATACCCGTGGCGCCTCAAAGCGGCGAAGAAAGAACTAACAACGAAACAGCGGGGAGTCTCGAAACTACTTGGTTAAAATGGCGGATCAATACTAATACTTATATATATCATGGACTGACTATTCTTTGGTTCCCGAAGAGACTGCTATGAACGCAGATCAAAAACAAGTAAGAGATAGATGGATTATTACAAATTCGATTAATGACACGCTCATGAATGAAAACCTTATATAGACCACTCTACTTGCTTTAAATTTATTCAATGATCATTTTATAAAATGTTCAAATTACTAACAAGAAGGAAATTATAAACATTGACGAGGGTACTCCTTAAATAAATTTGAATATTTTACAAAATATTCTGTCTGGGGCACCATTTTTTGTGACCCACTGATAATTTAAAAATTATCGTTTTTTTCTAGAAACAAACCATAAAAGAGTTAACTCACTAAACTCAAACATAAGATGTATTGTTTTCATTAACATGTCTGATTTTATCCAGCTATTTGGCCCCATAAAATGTCGATGGCTGTCAATATTCGATATATTATTTTTTGGAGTTTTTAGTTCAGCTCTCGTAGAGGCTAAATTTTGTAATAACCCCAGAAAAATAAGTATTCCCACCCCTGGTTTATTCTGACCATAGGACAATGAGCCAGCTCAGAACATTTTTAATGCTAATCTACTATGTTCTATATTAATTATATTAAGGTGGGAGTACACAGGACGTGAGAAAAGGTAAGTTTTTTTGTGGTTCTTATAACAAAACATTTTTTTTGGCCAAAATAAATCTAATATTGCCCCAGTAGAACCAAAAAGTTTAATTTTCTTCACAAGGTTATATCAACAGTTCTTGAATATCTTTCAAGGGTATCCTGGAATGTGATGACAACTTTTTGTATTAATTTAAAAAGCAAATCTATCAACATGGCTTAGTGGATCGGGTAGGGAAGCAATTAAATAAGTTGTGGTTTATTTTTCAGTCATTTATTACCAAAAGCTAGACAGTTATTTTTAAGAAACTACAAGGTGTGTTGTTTAGTTGTTTTATTAACTTTTAGCACCGCGTCTTACTACCCATTCGGGCTATACGCATATGTAGCCTACTAATAAGGTTAATGGATTAGGGATGAGGTAGTTTGAATTTAGAGGAAGTGTACTAGCATTTTTGTGTATAAAGAGAGAGTGGGAAACCATTTAGGGAAAACCACCCTCAATACACCCGACCGGGATCGAACCACAATAGCTCCGTGATCATCTGTGTAGTCTATAGCGAGAGTAGCGCCTTAGCCCACGCGGCCACCGTTGTCACTTACCTCTACTTTTTTAAGTACCATTTGGGTTATACGCTTATGTACTAACTACGCTAATGGTTTAAGGGGTTGGGAAAGTTATATTTAGCTGAAGTGTTACCGCGTTTGCGTGGAGGGATAGTGAAAAACAATTTTGGTAAAACCATCCTCAGTACACCCAACCATCGATCTATCCGTCATCGATGGTCTAGTCTAACACGAGAGTAGCGCCTTAAGCCATGCGGCCATCGAAGCGGGTCTTACCTGGCCTTACATCGTTGGCTCGTGTTAGTTTTCTGTGGGTATAAGACACCAAACCGACAAAATAATTTATGATAAGCGAATGAAGCAACCAACGAAGATTCCCAGAAAAGTAAAACTAAGGTATAAATAAGGCTAGGATGTTAATGTCCTAAAAAAAATCGTGAAATATACATGGAAAATACCCTAAAAATATCAACAAATACCTTAAAAAGTAAAATGAGCTATAAAAATATTACTAAAGATATTTCAAATATACCCTTCATTGGCTAAATAGTTTATATATAATACAATTTGTTTTAAAAAATGATATAAAATATATCTTTTTTAGGTACAAATTAAGCATTTACAATATGGATAAATACAAATAGTATTATATATCATGTCTTCATTTATAATTTAGGGCTGCATTATTAATATTATCTATATATAGTCGAGTATTCAAAATATGCAATATACTACATAAATACAAACTTGTTATCCTAGCCCTTGCTCTAAGTTTTGAAATGAATATTACAGTTCAATCTTGATAGGAAGAACCTTATATGACAGATGAAAGAGTTACTAAATATACCTTTATAAGGTCATACGTCAAGCCATGTGATCTGCAGCTGTCGCTTTCGAAATATAAGGTTAATATCTATAATATAATACTAATAAATAAAATGAAATGTTATCTTTGTATTTTGTTAAAGGCCCTTCCTGTGAAAATTGGACTGTAGTGCGATTGTGGTGGGGCTACTCACCCTGACATGCGGCCTAGAGAGCAGCTCACGAAGCTCGTCCAGCTCAGCCTGTTCCTCCTCGTATCCACTCAGAGACGAGTTGAGAGATACCTCTCGTAACGCTTCAGACGCGTCGCGCCACTTCTGCACCGCGTCGCTGGGCGGCGCGCGCGTCGGGCTCACCACCTTGCTCGAGATCCGGTCGTACAGCTGCAACAAAATATCTCAGAACTTAGGCTTCGACAAATGACAAGAAATGAACATTTTAAATGTGTACACATAAAATCTGGTTTACATGGAAAGTAGTTACAGTAACAGTAGACATCGCTCCTCCATGTTTTTATAGTTATTATAGTATTACTAGTAGTTCTGTGAACGGTAGACATCGCTCCTCCGTGTTTTTATAGTTATTATAGTATTACTAGTAGTTCTGTGAACAGTAGACATCGCTCCTCCATGTTTTTATAGTTATTATAGTATTACTAGTAGTTCTGTGAACAGTAGACATCGCTCCTCCGTGTTTTTATAGTTATTATAGAATTACTAGTAGTTCTGTGAACAGTAGACATCGCTCCTCTGTGTTTTTATAGTTATTATAGTATTACCAGTAGTTCTGTGAACAGTATACATCGCTCCTCCGTGTTTTTATAGTTATTATAGTATTACTAGTAGTTCTGTGAACAGTAGACATCGCTCCTACATGTTTTTATAGTTATTATAGTATTACCAGTAGTTCTGTGAACAGTAGACATCGCTCCTCCGTGTTTTTATAGTTATTATAGTATAACCAGTAGTTCTGTGAACGTTATACATCGTAGGTGACCTGGCGGTCTAGGGGTAAGGTGTCAGACTTCTGTGCTGAGGGTCCGGGGTTCAATCCTCGGTCCCGGCACAGATTTATCCGATCGCCAAACCCTTCCTTCACCTCTGACAAGACGTGTATTAATCACAACTTGTGAATGTGAGGAATGCCAGGCCTCCACCGTGGTTCGGATTCCACGTTAAACTGTAGGTTTTCCATTTCATCTCACAATCACCCTACCATTACACATTAGCGTAAGTGCGTACAACCCGATCGGCTAGTAAGACGCAGTGCTAATAATAATAATAATAATAATAATAATAATAATAATAATAATAATAACAGTAGGCATCGCCCCTATAATGTATTTTTTTTTTCGTTATTACATACAGTCTTAAGATTTATGTTTGGATTTAAAGTTAAAATATCTTCTATAATTTCTCCTTGGATTTTAATTTGGTATTTACTTTCCCTCGAACTCTTGAAGAGAGAAGTATTGTGATCGTCAGAAAAATCGAACTCAATATTTTAATAAATGTCACCGTTTCATGACCCCCTGAAACCGAAAAGAAGTTTTCACGACGCCGTCTGTCTGTATCTCGGGTTAGAGCCAAAATAAGGTATCTAAGAGGCTATCATAATGATCCTCCGAGGAGTTTTTTGGAATTATATATATATATATATATATATATCCAAGCCTAAAATTAAGGGTAGTTTACTGAAGGGGAAAAAGAGAAAAAATCGATTTAATCGAAATCCGGACAAACGATTTTGATTAAATTTTGTATCTAGACATAGTTTAACAATACAAACAAAATGTAAATTTTCATTTTTCCATGAAAATTAATTTGAGGATACTATCTATACATGGGCAGAAATGTAAATTTTGATCATATCTCCGCAACTATTTGAGATACGAAATAACTTAGCATTTTAAAGACGGAGTACTATTAATCTTAAACTTTTTTGTTTGAAATATGTTTTTATAAAACAAAATTTTTAGAGCTATAACTAAACACACACACACACATTATATATATATATATATATATACACAGCCACAAGGCCGTAGTCGGGGTGGGAGGGTGGGGGTTTTGGGGGTTCAATCCACCCACCCCCAAAAATGTTATGAATAAAATATATATGGCTTTATTTATGGTTCAAACCATATCAAAATTAAGGTAAAAGTACAAATTAGGGGGCCTTAAAAAGCACTTCAGAAAGCTTCTAGGGGTGTTTAATATCTAGAATTTTTCATAGCCTCCGGCAGCTTTGGTTTTATGTTGCTTTAAAAAACACTTCAGACAGCTTTTAAAACTGTTGATCATTTAGAATTTTTTCTAGCCTCCAGCAATTGGAGGATGTGCCCACCAAACCCCTCCTGAAATTATTGGCTGGCTACGGTCTTGTGTATATATATAATTTTTTAATGAGTATTTTGAAATATGAAATTATTGTTAAGCTCTTTGATTGACAGAGATACTCCTCTTTACTCAATGTTCCTGTAACATTGTATAGTATTTAATTTAGGCTTTTTGGTGGAGTTTTTTTTATTTTTTACAAAAATATATTTTATTTTGTTTCAAAAATCTTACAAGTTTCCAATAAATGTCTCCATTTAAGGATTAAAGAGAGAGAGAATCCGTGAAGTGCACCATACTGTACTAATCGTACATCCTTTCCGTGGATGCTCTTCCCGATGAGATGAAGTGATGGTGATAGTGAGTATGAGGGTGTGGAACCAGTGGAAACACAGCCTGATTAACCAAACACTCATGACCGTTGGGGTAATTCCCTTTCTGGGAAAAAATACCAAAGGTACCAGCCGGGAATCGTAGCCAGGTGCACTGACCTTTATACCACGGGGCCGGTTAACGATAAGATAGTCCAAAGCAAGCACCAACCCAAATGTCAAAAAGAACTTTGGCACTCTACGAATTATATATTTATTTTAATAAACATACTTTACATTTTTCTACTTTCAAAGGAAATTTTCTCGTCTCAATCTCG
The DNA here is from genome assembly GCA_902151455.1 of Timema bartmani. Lineage (NCBI taxonomy): Eukaryota > Metazoa > Arthropoda > Insecta > Phasmatodea > Timematidae > Timema > Timema bartmani. The sequence continues at coordinate 134,828 of CABFWB010001121.1, read as the reverse complement.
CGTCTCGATAATTTTTCATATTCTCGTCTCGAGTTTAAAAAGCGGTTCTCGCACATCCCAGGTAAAAAACAAGTACTAAGAGACGAGACGGTAGCCCCCGGCGCTATAAACTCAAGGCAAGAGTGCCGGAAATATGTTTCGACTGGTCCGTCGGGTCAAGTGAGGGTGAGGAAATAGAGGTCATGTAGTAAGTGGCGTCTAGACGCGCAGCATCACACAACACCACTCACACCCCACCACAGGTCAAGAACAGGACTGGGGTTTTTTCACAACAGGAAAGTTTTTTTTAACCTCGTATAGCCACAAGTCTGGGTTGTCCACATTTAACTACACTAACGGGGTAGGAATGAAGAAGGTATAATTTACTCGCATTCGCTTGGAGGAAGAGTGGGAAACAATTTAGTAAAAAGCTACCCTCAGTATGTCTGACCAGGATTCTAGCCCCGATCTCCCTCATCATCACCAGTCCAATCTATAGCAAGAGTGACGCCGCCCTACAACCACCGATGAGAATAACGCAAAAATCACACGTAGAGAACAACCACGAGTTCATCCGACAGAGATTCAAACCCCGGCAAGGCAAGGTGAGCACGCAAACTAAATGTCAAGCTCATCTAGTCTGGCTTACCAATGGCGGGGAGGTCAGGGTTCAAATCGCAGTTGGGTCTAATGAGGCTGTTTTATTCCTAAATGGTTTCCCACTCTCCTTCCAAGCAAATAAGGGTATAGTGCTTATAAATTCTACCTTTATAAACCCTATCTCATTCATGTAAATAAATGCATATAGTCCGGATAGGTGGTTCGACTCTGAGCAAAAGAATAAATAGTAGTAATTATTTTATTTTTTGCACCACGTCTTACTACCCGTTCGGGTTATACGCTTAAGTATTAATTACGCTAATAGCTTTAAGGATTAGAGAGGTTATATTTATGTTAAGTGTACCCGCATTTGCGTGGAGGGAGAGTGGAAACCAATATTGGGGGGAAAACCTCAGTTCACCCGACCGAGATTCAAACCTTGATCTCCCAGTCATTGGCAGTCTAGTCTATTGCGAGGGTAGCGCGTTAAACCACACAACCACCAAAAAAGGGTTACATTTTGTTGATGTTGATAAAAATTTGTTTATGTTCTAAACTTATTTTCGTACCACAATTTCAATATTTTATACTTATAGTATAAACAATAGCAAGTGTAACAATGGTTTGTGGACCCCGGTGGTCTTTGGGTAAAGTTCTCGCCTCAGGATCCGATGATAGTGGGTTCAAATCCAGCCGAGGTCAATGGATTGTTTTTGAACGATAAAAACCCGTAGCACAACTTCCTTCAGAGAAGAAGTAATGCCGTCGGTCCCAATGTCGACTGTGCCATGAACTGGACCTTGGAAGTTATGTGAAAATACCTATCCCAGCAAAATTGGTAGGCCCTTTCGCTCTCGCTAGTAGAAATTCAGTGTGGAAGACAACGGGGACCACCACACTTCCTGAACTCCCCTAGTACACAGCATTTCTACCAGATGGTGCCCGTAGTACTAACCAACTAAAGGGCCCAGCGCAGGATGGAGAGAAATGAGATCTAGCCAGCAATCAGATTATTGCTGCATGGTAGCGCACTTGAAACGTGTGGCAGAAGTTTAAAAATGATTTTAAAAAAAATTAGAGACATGAATACTCCTCACACAAGTTTATTTTATGTCCATGTACTTTTCCGTTTTATTTAGTAGAGTCGCCCAGTATCATATCAAAGTTGGACTCTCGCAAATCCTACACGTAAAACATAGTTTAAGCACTGATGCCAACATAGCTAGTTTTAATATTTTGTATTTAAGTGAAAAATTACCGGACATATTAACAGGAATATTAGTTACAGAATTTGTGAGTGAACCAGAAATCACATTGACATGAAGTTTTCTGCATTTTTCACTTGACAACAGTGAAATTGGAAGAGAATCAAATAGCCAAAGCTATTATTTATGCTTATAGCGAGGATTACACCATATAAATATCTTATTCTGAAAATTGAAAATGACACCTGAACACGGGAATCGAACCCGGGACCTTTGGCTTAGTACGCCAATGTTCTAACCACTGAGCTATCCAGGAATCGTCCCGTGCTCAGGGTCATTCTTCACCCATATTTTAAGGCAGAGTCTATGATGGACGTGCGGATATCGTCGGCTACAAATGTGTGATTTTATTAAGATCACGAGCTATCAGATAACGCAGTCACTTTCGACTCTGTAGTTGGCTTAATGCTGCCACTTGTAAAATTATTATAATGGTAAGGGATTGCATATTTAAGAATCAAATAGCCGAAGCTATTATTTATGCTTTTTAGTGAGGATTTCTCCATCTAGATATCATACTCTGAAAATTAAAAAATGACACCTGGACACGGGAATCGAATCCGGGACCTTTGGCTTAGTACGCCAATGCTCTAACCACTGAGCTATCCAGGAAATTGGAATAGTTTAAAGTTTTTTAAATAATTATTTTTCAATTTTGTTGTATTTAAAAAAAATATGCTATAGTGGTTTAACTAGTCTTAAAAGTGTGGTATAGCCTGTACCACCATGCGATGTCTTGTTTGAGCTGTATTTTTTAGATTTTATGTGTGGGATGAGACGGTATATTACAAAAAAAAATGTATTCGTGCAGTTAGTCTTGGGTAGTGTTAAAAATTTAAATAAATGTTACCTGCTTCGGTGGCCGCGTGGTCTAACGCACTACTCTCGCAGTAGACTACACTGCCGATGACGAGATCGATCGGGTGTAGGCCTACTGGGGGTTGATTTTCCAAAATTGTTTTCTACCCGATTCCTAGCATGTAGTTACGACGAGTAGTTACGAAAATGATGAGGTGACGGATCCAGTAACCCAGGATGAGGTAATAAGACTTGTGGCTGAAATTAAAAAGAAGAAGGCACCTGGACTAGATGGGATCAGGGTAGAGGTCCTTCAACAGATCATCGAGCAGGTAGCACCCTTATTAGTTAGATTGATGAATGAGTGCGTGGCTCAGGGCCGCGTTCCAAATATATGGAAGCAGAGTGAGGTAGTTATCCGGAGTAAGGGAGAGGATAAGGATCATAAGCTCCCTAAATCGTACAGACCGATTTGTTTGATAAATGTATGCGGAAAATTGCAAGAAAAGATCCTGTGCAATAGATTGAAAAAGTATAGAGAGGATGTGGGGCTGCATCAGCAACAGTACGGTTTCAGGAGGGGCAGGATCTACGGAGGACGCTATCTGTGAGGCCATGAGTCTTGTAGATAGGGCTAGAGATAAATACGTAATGGGGATATTCGTGGACATTTCGGGAGCGTTTGACAACTTGTGGTGGCCGGCGCTATTCGGGAGGCTGAGAGAAATTAGATGTCCGGGGAACCTCTATAGAAGTCTTATGGACTACTGTAGGGGAAGATACGCGAACCTGAGATGTCCAGGAATGACAGTAAGCAAAAAAAACTTACGAAAAGATGTCCCCAGGGGTCGGTCTGTGGGCCGATATTTTGGGACGTAGCACTCGAACCGGGTTTAGTGGAGATTGAGTCACTCCCTGAAACGGCGGGGGTGATTGCCTTTGCGGACGATATACTTGTAATAGTTGAAGCAACATCTAGAAGAGAATTAGAAGCCAAGAGTGACGCAGTTCTTACTGGGCTGAACTCTTGGTGTAAAAAGGTAAAACTGAGTTTAGTTCCTGCAAAGACAACTTACATGAAGTTTAGGGGGGTACTCAAGAGAAACCCGAGGGTTACGATTGACGGACAGACGATAGCAAGCAAGGATACCAAATACCTGGGCGTGATGCTGGATGAGAGGCGCGACTTCATGACTCACGTGGAGAACGCACGTGGAGAACGCATGTGGAAAAGCTTTGAGAGCTATTAATAGGATCATCAACATAGGGCAGGGCAGATTTAAACTGTCTATGAGGCTGATCAGATTGTATCACTAGGCTATGTTGGTCTCCATTGTGTGTTATGGAGCTGGTGCGTGGGCTCATCGGCGCAGACAGGTAAGAATCAGAAGGAAAATCAGAAGCCTTCAGAGAAGTGTACTTTTGAGGCTATCTGGAGCGTACAAGACTGTTGCCACAGACGCTTTATCCTTAGGTATCTGGCCCTTGGACTTAGAGGTGAGGAGGAGAGCGGCATTGTATTGGACAAGGAATGGGGATTTGGAGAAAGTGGCTGATCTCACGAGAGCAGGGATAACAACGGGACTTCAGGTCAGGAAATATCTTGAAGAGGAGTGGCAAGACGAGTGGGAGTGGAGCAAAACAGGTAGAAGAACGCATAAAATATTTTCAAGCGTTGTTGAACGGTTGAGAATAGAGTACCTGCAGCCCTCTCCAGGTTTGGTACATTTTATTACTGGGCATGGTCCATATAAGGCCGCTCTCTTCGCTAGGCGACTGATTGATACAGGAATTTGCGATTGTGGTAGGGAGGCGACGCCGGAACACGTCGTGCTGGAGTGTATTGAGACTTTGGAAGATAGAATGAACCTACAGATACCGTTGCAAGCGAGCACGGTTTATCATATACTGCGTGACGTGGACCGATGGAGTCTCCTGGATGCAATCACGGATAATGTGTCCAAATACAAAAGATATAAGTACTTAACTGCAAAGAAAAATAGAGGACAAAATAGAATGGTCAACTTAAGACAAGGGTACAGGACGGAGAGAAACAGTGACATGACAGTAGACAGTGACGTCACAACAGATATGGATGACATATAACTGTACGGATTGACTAAGTCAATAGGTATGACAAAGACAAACTGGATTATCGGCTGGCTGGGTAGAATGTGGTGGGGATCTCCGGGCAAACCGGAGCTTAGCTAGGGAAGGATTGCTCTCTGGATTCCAGTAGTGTGAACTGCTAATGAACTGGAGGGCGCCTTGATACCAGCTAGGGCGTACAAGAGAACATCTTCAGACGGGAGAATCAACCCCGCACTCATAGGGTCCAGCCCACTTGGCGACAAGTGTGTGATGCTGGGATGAAGCTGTCGGGCATCTGGTCCTTCCACCGATCCATTGGATGGCTGCTTTCATTTCAGAAAATGGATCGGCAAAAACAACTGAAAGACCCTGCAGCCAACTATAAGAAGGACTTGTACTTAGGTTAAGTTGGTATTAAGTATTTTTATAAATGTTTAGGTTAAGTTAATTGTAAGTCCATAGGTGGTGATATTGCGGGTAGTAAGTGGAGCGAAATCTCTGGTAGGGCGCCTCCCCAGGTGGCGTGGTTGGGGATGCCCACCCCCACTGGGGCTCTCGCTGATCTGGGGACTATTAGATCCAGATTTCGGTGGGACAGCCAGCGGGGAAGGTTAACGGGGACGTAATATACCCGGGGCGGACCAACTAGTAGATTAGGTATAGGAAAGAAGGACAAAAATAAGACTTTTAGATTTAGGTGCTTATTCTAAATTTATTATTGTATTTAAAAAAGAACATAGCTAAAATATGTAATGTTAATTCAGGATGTAGATCTAGGTCCCGAGCTACATGCTAGGAATAGGAATAAATCGTGTAAATAAATAAATTTAAAAAAAAATTCTACCCTCCCTCCACGCAAAACTCCTTCCTCTAAATATATATCCCTAAAGGTGATTGGCCCTTTTCATTTGGCGTGGAAATGCAGAATCATGGTAACAAACGGTTATCTTCAAGAATTTTTGTTTTGAAATTTTATTTTCGGAAACGGTTTGTTCAAGAATAGAAGCATGTTGATTAGGTTTTATATACACACCTCCTCTATAATTTTAAGAGTGATAAAATATCGATGAAATTGAGATTTTTCAATAGAAAACTGTCGGCTTCGTAACAAAAAATAAGAAAATGTAACAATTAATAAACATCGATATATTATCTAATCTTATCTGATAAAAATATCAACACACAAATTTCACTCGTTCTCGAGAAAACTGATATTTCCAAACGTATGATTTTTCCGCAAGACCTGTCCGGTAACTAGCGCTATCTACAGTTTCCGTGATCCATCTGTTCTTGTTGGCGCGGATGGATACTTTGCTCGGTTGTGAAGCCACGCCACGCCACGCCTTTCACCCTCCCGTTCAACATCTCAACAAATAGGTTTTAGATTTGCACTCGACAGGGCCAAGAGCCTTAAGCCAGCAGGGTAATTAGTACATAACCTGAACGGTTAGTAAGACGCGATGTTAAAAAAAATTAACTATGGAGTTAAACGTATTTTCCTTATTCCAAACTCAAAAAATAAGTAAGACATGTTGGTTTATATTTTAGAAAATAATCACCTAGGATAAAATAATGGGAAACAATGTCGCTAGATACTGCCACACGGGAAACACACGTTAATCCATGCGATAAATTCCTCGCATAGTTTGTCGCATGGGTTAACACTGCGTTAATATAAGCGAGGAAAGTATCGCATGGGTTAACACGTGTATCCTTCCTCCCCGCACCAGTGGTCACGCGGACCAAACGTCAGCCTTATCTAGGCTAGTTTTCCTGTCACAGAATAGGTGTGGATTCAAATCCTGTCCGACTGTACTGAGTGTTTAGTCCTCCCATGCCTCGTTACTTTATATTACTTCTTAAAATTTTTACCTATCCTAATAAACAAACTCATGCAAAAATAATAATTTTTGTCTAGTAAATATGCTAAGGATGATTTCTTAAAATAGTCCACTCAATAATAATTTAAATATTTGTCTCTTCCCTCAAAATATTTGCTTTTGCTTTTTGGCCCTTATTATTTTCTTTCAATTATAAAAAAAATCATTTCGAAATCCATTCCAAAGAAAAGAAGATAAAGTATAACGAGAACGATAAAATTCTCACCGCACAGTTCTATGACATCCTAAATACTGGTTTGCGAAAGCAGAGCTACAACACTTACATTACTCTGAGAAGGGTGGTTGACTCTGAACAAATACTCAACTGTTGTTTTGCAAGAATTATAAAACATTTAATCCCGAGCGACGGACTCGTCCAGATGTCATATGACTAGGAAGCATCCAACCAATTTAGTACCGCTTCCGGTTTGTCGAAATATTTTGTACTAGGATAACCATTTAGTAGTCATGATAGTCATATATTATATCTTCACCTATATATATATATATATATGTAGCGTGTTTTACTATTCACAATTTTATATATATTTACACTTGAGTACAACCATGGGTACAACTGTTACACATCAATATATACACACACGATACTTGGCTACCGTGTCCACGACTCCAGTTTGAGACAGCCAGTCCCAAGCTCACTCACAACAAGACTGCCTTTCTACCTGACTATTTGCACCTGTGCGCCCCCACCCCCTCTTTCCACATTCCAGTTACAGAGGTGGGTACACTCACTACACAGGTACAAAATAGTCACTACAGCTATGCGCTACACTGTTCCCTCCCATTTTTTTTAAGAGGCTCTCCTGAGCCACTATAACAAATCACACTGAGAGTTATTATTGTCTTCTTTTTTTTTCTTTTTTCCACCAGAAAGTCACTATGATCACACGTCCAGATAGTATCCCGTGGGCTTCCTCTGCCTCGCAGGATAGCGTCTCTCTGGAATAACCCTGGGTAGCACAAATAATTCTGGACTATTAGTTTTTGTTTCACCTTCATTAGAAAAATCTAAACTAGAACTTCTTGGTAAAAGACTAGGCCCTAAGTGTTTCTCAGGTGACAAGTTTTCACTAACCTCTGTTCCTTCCCTGTCTCTTGTTGATGGTGGTTCCCTTAGAACCGAACTGCAGGGCTTCAGCCGGTTGAAATGTACAACCATCCGTTTCCGCTTGGGTGATTCACGTTGAATACGGTAGACTACATCTGAGATTATGGTCTTCACAATATATGGGCCATCCCATGCCCTGTGCAGTTTAGGTGAGGTTCCTTTCCTGACTGCTGGCTGGTGCAGCCACACACGATCACCAATCTTATAGGCACTACCCATGCACTTCCGGTCATACACATCTTTTTGCACCCGATGTGTTTTACCGAGATGTTCTCGTGTCAAACGATGTGCAGTTTCTAAATTTGTTCTTAACTGCCGAGCATACTCTACGACACTGTCGGCAGGCTCTGGTTCTCCATACATCACATCAATTGGTAACCGTACCTCCCGACCGAACATTAGATAGTAAGGGGTGAACTTCGTCGAATCTTGTGGACTGGACCGGTATGCTAGTAGAACTTGTTGCAGGGCCTTGTCCCAGTTGTCCTGAGATTTGTTGACGTACTGGGAAAGCATTGCACATAGAGTTCTATTGAATCTTTCTACCAGGCCATCTGATTGTGGATGGTATGGAGTTGTGCGAGTTTTCTCTATCCCAAGAAGTTGACACATTTCTTGGAATAGCTTAGATTCAAACTGGCGTCCTTGATCTGTATGAAGTTCTACTGGTACACCAAACCTGCAGATGAACTCTTCCACAATGAGCTTAGCTACTGTTGACGCTTCCATATCTGGCATAGCATAAGCTTCCGTCCATTTGGTGAAGTGGTCAGTCACTACAAGAATGTATTTGTTTCCTTGAACTGTCTTTGGCAAAGGTCCCAGAATGTCCGCAGCTACACGCTGGAGGGGAAATCCTGCAAGGTAAGTCCCAAGGGGTGCTCTCAGCTTGGTCGTCGGTGATTTCCTTCTCGCGCACTCAGGACATTCTCTACACCACAGCTCTACATCATTGGTCATCCTCGGCCAATAGAACCTGTGTCGGATTTTCTCTAATGTCTTAGTAACACCTAGGTGGCCCCCAGTAACCGCATCATGCAACGATCTTAAGATATCGGTAGATAGGTGACGTGGTACTACAAGTTGAAGTACATCTGGCTTATTTTCTTCCAGCCAGCGACGGTACAGGAGGCCCCGATGTACTTCTAGTCGTTTCCACTGTGCCCACAAGCTCATGTAGCTCTCTCCTCTACTGGATGCTTCACAGGTGGTTGGCCTCTCCTTGTCTTCCCTCTTTAGTTTAGCAATGTGTCCAATGGCTTCATCAGCGTCCTGTAGCAATCTCATGTCCGTATCTGACCAGTGAAGTGCCCAGCTTGAGTCATCTTGAGATATAGTGGATATCGGCAGTTCCTCCTGCCCACATTGTTTACATGGCAAACGGGACAGTCCATCAGCATTTCCGTGACTCTTTCCAGGACGATGCTCTACCATGAACTCAAATTCAGCCAATTGCTCTAGCCATCGTGCAACTTGCCCTTCAGGTTCTTTAAACTGCTGCATCCAGCGAAGAGAGTTGTGGTCTGTGCGTACTTTAAACCTTTTGCCGTACAAGTAACTCCGGAAATGTCGAGTTGCATACACCAAAGCCAACATCTCTCTCCTAGTTACACAATAGCGACGTTCAGCCTTTGTTAGCGCTCGACTAAGGTAGGATACTACGCGTTCTTCTCCCTCCTGTACTTGACTTAAAACAGCTCCGATGCCTGTCCCACTGGCGTCTGTATCCAAGATAAACTCAGTGTCCATCCTTGGATAGGCAAGAATTGGAGCAGATGTGAGTCGTTGTTTTAGCTGTTTAAAGGCACAATCACACTGTTCACTCCACCTAAACCTCTCTCCTTTTTGTGTGAGCTGATATAGGGGTGCCGCGATGTTTGAAAATCCCTTTACATAACGTCTGTAATATGAAGATAAACCCAGGAATGCTCGGAGTTCAGTGATATCACTAGGTATGGGGTAGTCCACCACTGCACGAACTTTTTCCGGATCAGTGGCCACACCTTCCTTTGAAATAACGTGTCCCAGAAACTTAACAGTTGTTCGAAATAGATTACATTTCGATGGTTTCACTTTTAGGCCAGCTTCCCGTAACCTCTTGAATACCTCACGTAGTCTACTGATGTGCTCCTCAAAGGTTCTCCCAATCACGATTATATCATCCAGGTACACCAATGCCGTATCCCACTGGAGGCCAGATAGAACTAGATCCATCAATCTTTGGTACGTGCTTGGGCCATTACAAACTCCAAAGGGGAGCACCTTGAACTCCCACAGCCCATCTCCTGTTGTAAATGCGGTCTTCTCACGATCCTGAGGAGCAACCTCAAGCTGCCAGTAGCCACTCACCATATCGATTGTGGAAAACAGCCTCACACCTCCTAGAGAGTCCAGTAGATCGTCTATACGAGGGAGGGGATACGCGTCCTTCTTTGTAATCTCGTTCAGCCGCCGATAATCTATACAAAACCTAGTTCCACCATCTTTCTTCTTCACCATAACAACGGGTGAGCTCCATGGGGAGGTTGAGGGTTGAATGACGTCATTTTCACTCATCTCTTTCACAACACTTCTCATTTCCTCCCTACGGTGGAATGGTACTCTTCTCGGTGGTTGGCGGATGGGTGTACTTCCACCCGTGTCAATTTCGTGATAAACTAGATTAGTACGACCAAGGTCATTTGGTCCCCAAGAACACACATCTGGAAAATCGTTCAACATGGCTTCTGCTATGGAACGTTGGGTAGGTGATAGCATGGCCGAGTCTAAATCAAATAAACTAGATGCCTTCTCGCCCCGGGTAGTTTTATCTCCAGTCCCTACCGTCCCTGCCATGACGCATGGCATCAGTGATCCAATATGTGTTCCACTATATAAAGTCACAGGTTGTGGGTGTGGATTTAGCAATCTCACTGGAATAGCCTTGTCCTTGGAAGATACTAAAACGCGAGCCGCGAAAACTCCATGTTTCTCAGAAAGGTGACTGTTTGTTTCTAATACCCCCATCCCCATGTCCGCACTGACTGCTGCTTGGAGCACCACCTCATGTCCACTCGGTATCACGATTGTCTCTTTCAAAGTCACCCGGCACACTCCGGGCTGTGGTTCCCCTAGTGTTTGATTTAGGGGTACTTCCCCTTCACCCACACGCATTATTCCTTTCGAAAGCAAAACATCGCATCTGTTTCTGCGTAAGAAGTCAGTGCCTATAAGGCACATCTGTGTCAGTCCCTTTGCAACAATCATGTCCTGTGTTACAAAATAGCTTCCTATTCTAACGGGTACACTCACTGTACCAAGCACAGTCATATGATCACCACTTGCATTTATAACTGACCTGTTCGTTGGCTGAAGTTTGTCATTTGACGCTCGTCGCCAAACTTTCTCATCTATGAGGGAAACAGCCGCTCCAGTGTCTATCAGTAAATCTATAGGCTCGTCCCACAATTTTCCCTCCACGAACACGGCCGAGCACGGTTCCACACTTCCTACTACAACGTGGTACTGTTTTGAATCGGAATTTATTGCCGGTGTGGTTTCGGGCACACTTGGACAGTTTATGAATAGTATTCCAGAAATGTTCCAACAAAACTAAGCTGATATTTTCTTCCTCAGTGGACGGTTCATCCGTAACATCTCAATACGGTGTCAACAAAGCTAGTCTGTTGTTTTATTCCTCTTTGTACTGTTCAAACGTAGCTAGAACTAAAGGTCAAAGTTACGGTGAACATACTACACAGGTACAAAATAGTCACTACAGCTATGCGCTACATATATATATATATATATATATATGTGTATATTGTATTATAGGATTGAACACTTCATTATATAAAAGTCAAATTATATTACAGTCCAATTTTTAGAGGAAGGGTATTTTAGAAATGGAACTCTATTTTTTTGCGCCCGAAAATTAATAATATTGTATTATATTATTAGTGTTATATATAATATATTATTTATATTATATACAATATAAATAATAATACATCATTAATAATATATATAATATATTATATACAATATATTATATATAGGGTACGGCCAGACTGGAGCGACTGAGCGCGCACGCTTGAAAGATAGAACTGGTTTTATTTTTCAAGCGCGCGCGCTCCACCCGGTACAGTCTAGTTTACAGGCGCTAGGCAATATTATTGTATGTTGGTTCATTGAGTGCTAGGAAAACTTCTCAATTTGACATGATATTTGACTTTTTTTATAATTATCGATAGGTTTAGCATATTTGCTACTAACGAGCTAATTTAATTGGTAAGATCATGAACCATACCTCTATAAATATGTAAAAATGATATGTTAAAATACTTCAATATAATAATCAAAGTAGGCCTTAACAAATAAGAATCACCATTAGAGGATAGAGGATGGGAAAACCACACCAATAAATCACTTGTCCATAACCACCCTCAGTTCACTGAGCCAAGATTCGAGCCTATGCCTCCTCGTCAACAACTAGAGAGCTATCTGCTAATCACGCGCTCGCTGGCCAGTTTGGCCACTCAGTCGCTTGGTCGCTCGCTCGCACGCTTGTCAGTCCAGCCGAACCCTAGTGTATGTCATATATTTTATATATACCATTAAATATAACACTAATAATATAGGTAGTACAATATTATAAATATTATACTATGTATAATTTTAGTTATATATGTTCTATAAACCTCTCTAATATATAATAAACGAACTTATTAAAATAACCGTTTGGATGTTTCGTTTTGGTTCACTTAAAAATTCTTTTCAAACGAGAGCTTATGGAATGTTGTGTTCACTTCATAAATTAAGATGACGAAACAGCCGAAACAAGGGCGATTGATGAAGTTATACAAATCTTCAGTTGTGTTCATGCATTGTTTACAAAATAAAAACGTTTTACTTTGGAGATGTGGTTTTTTCTCTTAGTTATAAAAACACATTTATTTAATTTGATGACCAGTTATAACAAGATACAAGTGTGAATATAGGCCTTATATGTTTTAATTGATTATTTCATGTAGTATAATATCTCTTTTTGCTATAACCACAAAACAAAAAACATAATAGTATTATTAATATACTGTATTTTGTTATTAAGTTACGAAAACTCAAATTATACATTAATCCTTAGGGGAGTATTATTAGAGAGTTTATTAACACTTTTGATTGATAAAATAGTATTAGTAAAAAACGATATAATTGCCACATAGGTTAACATTAGTTACATTCAGCCAATGTTTGTAATAAAGAACCTTATGTTAGATGTCACTGCCTCTCCCACCATATTTAGGATACTCTAGTTATTTGCATATCCGGCCGGAAATAGACAAGTAGAAGGGTCCGCAGGTGTGGTTACGGGGACTAACAGGTTCGAGTCCCAGCGGGATGTATTATTTATTCAATTTTATTAATTTGTGGTATTTAACGTGGACCTTCAGAACCGATTGATTATATCCGCACACAAGAATTTCTATGAGTGAGATGGAAAGGGTCTACCAATTTTGCCGGGAAGGTATTTTCACATGCCTTCCAGGGTTCTCTTACATGCCACAATCGACATAGGAACGACGACTTTGCTTGCCTTCCAAAGTAAGTTGTAACACGGATTTTTATAACTCAAGAAAAATCCGTTGACTTTGGTTGGGTTTGAAGTAAGCCCACGAACATCGAGTCAATGTGTCCTAAGGCAGGCACTTTGCCCCAAGACCACCGCGGTAGACTGTATAAACATTGCAATGAATCATTTATTTCTGAAACCAACTGATCACGAAAATAAACATGTTTATAAACTCTACATAGCTTAGTAATAATTCAAGCGAGGTCACATCTAACAAGATGCACTTGTCAAGCTATTGAACCACAATGATAACCCCAAACACAGAGTTGCCAACTGTGCGGTCTAGATACTAGTTTCATCATTTCACTTTCTGTTTAACTACATGGTCCTAGGAAGGTGTCATTTGGTTCAAATATTATACTGGGATTGGTAAAAACCAATGACAATATAATTTTATATAATTTTTTGATTAACGAATTTAGGATTTTTTTTAACGATTTGTGATACTTTTGAAAATATGATTTGATCATGTTTTGGCCAGGACCTTATCTAGGGAAAAGACTGGGGGGGG
>CABFWB010001121.1:98016-120698 GCA_902151455.1 Timema bartmani | reverse complement strand
AGCGAGAGTAGACGTACAGAAAAAGAGTAGACGTAGATATAGAAAATGTGTGTCAACGATAAAGTGAAGAGTAATCACAGTCAATACAGAGTTTAATTTCAACAAAGTGTAAAGAAAGAAATAATAAAGCGTGTACAACATAAACAGTTGTATTTATATCATCAACATTCCATATCACAATAATTGGCGCTCGAACACGGAGCTATAAATACCAATTATATCTAATATTATTCCATATCATCAGAATTGTCGCCCAATATCGGGGCAATTATATGTGAATAATACCGTAATATAATAATTGGCGCTCGATCACGGAGCTATAAATACCAGTTATATCAACAAACATTCAATTTAATCAGATTAGGTCCCCAATCGAGGGGCGATTACTTCATCAAACCGCCGATATCGTTACAATAAGCTCCCAATTGCAGGGCAATTAAAGCATCAAAATAATCTATATCGTTACAATTGACGCCCAACCGCGGGACAATTACTTTATCAACCGCCGATAACGTTACAAATAGTCGCCCAATCGCGGGACAGTTACATAATTAAATTATCAAACCGCCGATATCGTTACAACCTTCCCGGAAGTGTTAGTTATATACATTATATATTTCTCAAGTCCTTGACTAGTAGATTATTGGAGTCTCTTAAAATTCATAGCACCTACAACTCCAAAAATGTTTTACAAAAACTTTAAATGGCTTCTAGTAGGGTGTAGAGTTTGAAACCACCCTGCCTTCTTCCGTTGGACTTTACCAAGAGACAATGAATTTAACTCTCACCCCTTTTCCCCTCATATATATTCCTTTTTCCTTCTCCACCCCAAAAAATGAATGTGTTTGTTTTGGACTTTCCGGCACTTAAAAAAAAAGTCAGATTCACCCCACGAGGTATCTAATAAAGGTTTAAACATACGTCATATCATAGTGAGAAACCGCCATAAGTAAACCCCTACCGGGATTCGAGCCCCGATCTCCGGCAATGGAGTTTAATAACGCGGCTCAAATCAAATAGTATCGATTTAAGATCCCTGTAGGAGCTCAAGAAGCTCTAGAGCTGGCAACCCTGTCCGGTCCTTTGACACTATTGAGACGCTGGTAAAAGTATCGGTCACTCTACGGACTGAATCAGTGGTGCGGTGTCCTTTAGCTGCTTGTCGTCAGTGCTGCGGTCACAACTTTGGAGAGCAAGTCTCCGGTGGAGGAGAAGATCATAAGGTGTAATATCATCCTTACTTAGACATTAGCTATATGCGTCTCGACATGGAAACAATCTTTTATTGCTTATTGCACAGTAGTAAGCTTCCTAACAAATTAAAGCTAACTATTACGTTCCAAAGGGTCTCTGTTAAGGTGGGATGTAAGGGGTCGCGAGAAATTTTTTGCTGTTTCTATGGGAAAAAATTTGTTGGCTAAAATAAATAAAATATTGCTCCAGTACAAACAGAGAATTTAATTTTCTTCACATGGTGACATTAAAATTTCTTGAATATCTGTCAAGGGTGTCCTGGAATTTAATGACAAATTTTATCTCCATTTAAAATTTTTGTTGGATAATGAATGCCACCATGCTAATAACATACATTCAAAAGCGGTTGGTTGATATCACCATGTGAAGAAAATTAAACTCTATTTTTGTACTGGATAAATATTTTATTTATTTTGGCAAAAATAATTTTTTTTTGCGATAAAAATCGAAAAAACACTGGCCTTTCTTCGCGTTTCCTACCTCCCACCTTAAACTAATAGCACGGTTAAAATCACGAATTACTATTTTATAAATAAACGTGTTTGATTATGAAGTATTAGGTTGAGATATGACGAGAGATAAATCTACTATTAGATTGGATTACTCACGTTTTTTGAATATCCAAGCGACTCCTCCCTTTTATTAGGACGGATAATCGAGTCTCTGCTCAAATTAAAAAGAAATCAATGTAGAGTAATCAGCTTTGGTGACCGGTTGCTATATTCATCTGACAGCTGTACAAGCTAACACAAGTTCTCAATCATGACAGCTGCAGAACAAGTGACTTGGCGTGTTAATACAATATAATATGTAAAAAAAAATTCTAGCTCTACCAAATAAGGTTCCTTCTATGACGATCTGATTATAAACTCTACACTTTTATATCATTATAAGCTATACTTTTTAATGAATATTAACACACAAGTTGTAAATATTATTGTAATTACGGGAATGTCTGTATGTAGGAGACCACATTTCAATTAAGTAAAATTAAGAAGAATTAAATTGCTAAGCTATTGTAATTGTTAGTTATGTTTATAGCCGCATCTAAATATCATATATTATATATTGAAAAATAACATCTGGATAAGGGAATCGAACCAGGGACCTTTGACTTAGTACGCCAATGCTCTAACCACTGAGATATTCAGGAGTCGACCCGTGTCCAGGGTCATTCTTCACTCTTATTTTAAGGCAGAATCTGTGATGGACGTGCGGAAATAGCTACAAATAAGTGATCAATTAAAATCACCTATTATCAGATAACGCAGCCATCTTCGACTTGGTAGGGCTTTATGTAATTTAAGGAATATAATATTTAGTTGCAACTATAATCGTAATTAACAAATATAATAGCGTAGCGATTCAATCCATCATGACATGCGCATTGCCTAGTTGTACTATTGGTGATATAAGCCCTACCGAGTCGAAGGTGGCTGCGTTATCTGATATCTCGTGATCTTCAAGGATCATTGAAATTTAGCAAACTATTTCCACATGTCCATAACAGACTCTGCCTTAAAATATGAGTGATGAATGACCCTTGGCACGGGACAACTCCTGAATATCTCAGTGGTTAGAGCATTGGCGTACAAATCCAAAGGTTCCGGGTTTGATTCCGACCTCTATGTGTCATTTTTCTATTTAGAGAATAAAATAGGCTTAGTTTTAATCGATATTTTATCAAATCTACTTTGTTTGAATTGATATTTTACCCTATCTTCCTAATTTCCATCGATATTTTATCAACTCTGCTCAGTTTCAATAATTGGTGTACTCGTATTATCACTCGTTCTTTGTCTCAATTGAGATCCAATATGCTTGGTTTCATCTAAATTTTATCAAACCTGTCTAATTTAAAATTTAGTTTAGTAACTTTAGTACACACACAGTTCTTTTTCAAGAAATGTATTTTATAAAGCCATTTGGGACTAACACTAGCTCATAAATAATCTAATTAATGGTAGAATCAATAGAATTCTTAGCTATGGTATGCAACGTGTCAAAACTACACACCAAAATATACACACCAAACATACACACCAAACATACACACCAAACTACACACCAAACATACACACCAAACCACACAACAAACTACACACCAAACATACACACCAAACCACACCACAAACTACACACTCAAACCACACAACAAACTACACACCAAACATACACACCAAACCACACAACAAACTACACACCAAACATACACACCAAACCCCACCACAAACTACACACCAAACATACACACCAAACCACACAACAAACTACACACCAAACATACACACCAAAATATGATGAAAATTATTTGCTAGAGACCAATCCTGGGGAAATGGCGGGCCATCACGTATTTTTAGGCCCGCAAGTTACCTATCTATGAAAAATTGGTGCTAAAAATATCTGAATTAAAAATATATTCTTATGAAAGTAACTATTATTAGAAAAATCTCTTGGTTAGTTTCCCAAATTTCAAAAAAAAAAAAAAATTCAGACTTAACCGTTTTACAGTTTGTCTTGGTGGAAGAAATTCTTTTTTCGTTTAATACACTGATTAAATATTTTCGAAAAATCCTAAGCTACCAAACATCAACATTCTTATGAGTTATTTTTTTCCTGGTATTTAATATTTTAGGTATTATATGTGACCCGGTGTAAATGTTTTATAAAAAGAGACCCATGCGTTTTATAAAAAGAGACGTTCCCATGTTAATAATGACATATCTAGGCAATGCATTTTGTTAACATCGAGATACAAAATATTTCACTTGTGTTCAAATGTTCTGGTGCAGAATCAGTCAAATAGCCTATTTAAGTTCCCTGATTTTGCCTTATATTTGATTAAATTTCCTGACATCAAACAATTCCCTGACTTTTCAAGGTTTTTCCCCGTCTGTAGCCAACATGAAATAAATACAATTTATATTCAACAAACCGATGAATATTTACGAGCATTTTTATGAATCTCAACTACTTGATGTACATTTGTCAATGAAAAAATGACTAACGATACCTATGTAAGAATTGTATTATTCTAATTGGGTTCTGTTTTATTTGAGAATCACTTGTTTTTTGTTTTTTTCATCTTTTTATGGGTTTATCCATGTTTATAAAATAATTGCATCTTCCAAAAAATCGCATTTTTTTGGTGGCCCATTCTTATATTTAAATTATCACTGCGGCCCTTCAGTCAATAGAATTTACCCAAGCCCGTTAGACATATGCTGGACACTCTTTTCATGTATTTTAAAATAATTTACGACACAAACAAAATATACGCCCTCAACGTGCTTACCAAAATGTCCACTGGGTGCGTCATTTGGACTTGAATAATGCAAAAGGGTGACAACCAATTTGGTTTTAATCATCAGCCAAATAAAGATAATCCGGCAATTGAGAATAAACTTTTTTTTTTTAATCGGTTGGAAAATAAAATGATTTATTACTAATATTTATGAAAAGTCTTTCTCTTTCTGTAACTTATTAAAAAATTGACAATTTAAAATATTAAATTATTATGCTCCAGTTGCTCTGATAAAGGTTTTAGCGTACTGTATATTTTCAGCAGCTCGAAGTGACATCTTGCGTGAAGAGTTGGAAGTTAGTGTGCTGCAAGGGAGAGTTCGACATGTTCAAGTACATCGTTGCATTGTTTGTGGTCCAGGTGGTCACGTGTTATGTCATGAGGGAGCTTGTGACTGAGCATAAAGGTAAGGCCTGCTATACACAGTGCTTGTTGTTGTTATTATTATTATTATTAGCACCGCGTCTTACTACCCGTTCGGGTTATACGCACTTACGCTAATGTGTAATGGTAGGGTGATTGTGAGATGAAATGGAGGACCTACAGTTTAACGTTGAATCCGAACCACGGTGGAGGCCTGGCATTCCTCACATTTACAAGTTGTCATTAATACACGTCTTTTCAGAGGTGAAGGAAGGGTTTGGCAATCAGATAAATCTGTGCCGGGACCGAGGATTGAACCCCGGACCCTCAGCATAGAAGTCACCCACAGTGCTTGTTCTAAGGGGCGGGGAACAAAAGGGGTGGGGAGTTTAGTTGTGAAAATGTAATTTAACTTCCATAAACGAACGAATATGATATTTCCCAAATAAATTTTACCATACGATATAAATATAAAGGCTGCTAATTTATTATTTTCCTTTAAAAAAAAGTTAATCGCACAAACTTTCTCTCTCTTTCGTCTTACAATAAAGACAATATTATTGAAGATATATAATACACGATGTTGCAGAAACACTTCAACAAAGAGCATAAATGAAATAACATAGGTTACAGACAACATGAAAAAATAATAACATTTCTGTCCACCAACGAGGATAACAATCAATTTCATATTTCAAAAAACTTAATGAAATATTTGTTTGTTTATAAATTAGAAACTATTGGTTTCAAATAAAATATTTTTATTTTAATAGTACTACAGGTTTATAATTATAAGTTATTTCGTATCTCAAATAGTTTTGGAGATATGATCTAAATTATAAATTTCCGTTAGTGTAAAATATCCTCAAAGTAATTTTCGTGAGAAAATGTGAATTGCCATTTTATTGGTTTATGTTAATAAATGCCTAAATATGAAATACAATCAAAACCGGAAATATCCTTTTTTTTTCTCTTTTTGCCCTTTAGTAAACTACTGTTAATTTTAGGGTTAAATAGCGAATTCCAAAATACCTTTGTGAACCTTTTAAAAACCCTAAACACCCAGTTTTAGCCCGATAAGTAAAATGTTTTAGCCTCTAGACCAAGATACAGATAGACGGTATCACCACAAACACTTTTTCTGTTTCAGAGGGTCATGAAACGTCGACAGTTATAAAAATCTAGATTTTGATAATTTTTTTTAACAATCACAATACTATAAATAAAATGTAAAATTCAATTTTAATTAAGTAGGTATTCTGTTTAATAAAAGTATTAATATATTCTTTTAAGTGAAAAAAACTATATTATGATTACAGCTTCAAATGAAAAATTATAACCTACTTAATTAAAATTGAATTTTACATTTTATTTATATAAGTGTTCCTTACTAAACAATCTCTAAAAATGTTTTTCAAAAATCACAATACTTCTCTCTACGAAGGATCGAGAAAGAGTAAACAAAATATAAATGTTAATAAAATAGTTGAACCATAAGCTTCGTTATTGTGTTACGTATTAATTTTAATAACTAGTCAGAGCCCAAACGGTTAGTAACACGCGGTGCTGTGAAAAATAAAAACTAATCCAATCCCAGAGTGATAAACCTCGACACATCTGGGAATCAAACCCCGTATTACCAAGATTAGTAGAGATATGTGCTAGGGATCTATCTATAGTACATTCCAACTTTGATAGAATGGAACTTTTTTTTTATTGTTTTAAAAGCGACAAACTGTGTTCATATATTTTAAACGTAAAATCATGTGATTTTCAGTTGTCACTGGACCTATAAACTAAAACTAATATTACGGTAAAATGGTATCAATGCTGACCATAAAGATGTTTGTATTATCTAAACTAAAGGGTTTTTCCCACCAAAATGCGATGTGTTATAGAGTGTCCCAGTCAAATTTTTACGTCTATTTCTTCTGGGACGGTAAAATATAGTGACATTTAGTATAGATAAGTTTGTTTAGTGTGATAAACACATGCGTAAACAATCGATATACTTTAAATTTGTAATAGAAAATAGAAATAAATTGTTTCATTGGTTTTAAAACATTAAAATGTTAGTGGATAGTGAAGTGAAAATGAAATGTCACATAACCAAACCGATGATCATTGCACTAAATACTGCACTAAATCGTCAGTGACGCGGAGCTCGAATCTCGAATATCAGCCGGGTGCACCTTCTATAAACAATCCTCATAATTGTACCCAAAAGATTTAAGCTATGTATTGAACATAATAGTTTTAAAAACTATCTAAAACCCTAATCACCCCAACATATACTAAGCTATATCCATGGTAAATTAAAGGTGTTCTTTCCTAAAAAAAAAGGTCCAATGTTCCTCCAGCAAATACGGGTACATTTCCTCTAAATGTATTGCTTTTACATTCCTATTAAATTAGCGTAACTTGGTATCCGTATAGCCCAAACGGGTACAAAGACGCATTGAAAAGAATAGTAGCCACCATTGAAAAAATGTCACTATAATTGTCTTTCAATTTTGACACCATCTCTCAAAACGGCACTTGCAGAAAGCCTGGCTTGGCGAATAAACACATTAAAAGTGTCCAAGTCTGAAATGTTGCCATGCTGGACGGAGTTTGTTGGCGACTGTTCAGACTATACCTGGAGGAATGTTTTCCCCACGCACTAGAATTTTTATTTACCTTTGATTTACGAAAGGTAAAACGCTCGTGCGCATGCGCATGTTTATTTTAAAGACCTCGAGCCTCAAATTAACTAACCCCTCAATTGAGGGGGTTGGGGCAAAAACGTGTTAACTCTAATAATATATTTAGATGGTATGTATCCCTTATTTAAACTTCTATGAAATCGAACTATAAAAAAAAGCACTTTGATATTCGTCGATATTAGCTATCCTCAAGGTCTTGACTGACTATAAAAACAAATTGTAATTAAAGATTTAGGCTACCAGAAATCACTGATAACACCTTTTTTTCCCCTTCATAAAATGAGTGTCATGTGTTTGACCCGACCCCCTTAATTCTCTTCTCCAGCCCCCCTCCCCCAACCCACCAACCCCATCTGGACGACCATTATGGTCATTTCAATGCCAACCATCACACTTATTTTCAGACATTTTTTGGTACAAATATCCTGTCAGTAAACATTATTTTTTGTATAATATAAAGAAGTGACTAGAAAAATTAACTTTATAAGGATATTTTATTTGTAATTATTCCAAAATATAGAGTGATAGTAAGCGTGGGAATGTGCTGATCTACAGTGTGGGGCATCACCTTAAAGAGGTTGGTAACCATTGTTGTAGACAGTCCTTGTCGCTCTGAGCCACGATATGTTTGCAGATCATCCAGACCAGTGTTACGACTCTGTGAACCAGCTCTACTATGGTCTGCAGACCTCGTGGAACAGACCGGGACTGTGTGAACAGCTGCGATGTATCCCGTACACTGAGCCAGGTCAACTCACCATCACCCACCACGGGTGAGAAATAACTCTAAGAGCCTTCACATCTCAAGTTATACTCCTTCGGCTGGTTAGTGCTGCCTGAACCATCTGGTGGAAATACCATGTACTAGGGGAGTTCAGGAAATATGATGGCTCCCCGCTGTCTTCTGCACTGAATTTTTATGTTAAAGCGTGAAAGAGCCTACCAATTTGCTGAAAAGGTATTTTCACATAACTTCCAAGGTTCTTTCACATGCCACAATAGACATAAGACCGACGACTTTACTTCTACTCCAAAGGAGGTTGTGCCACGGATTTTTATCTCTCAAGAAAAAATAGTTGACCTCTGCTGGATTTGAAACTATGAGCATCGGATCCTGAGGCAAGCACTCTACCCTAAGACCACCGAAGTTGACTCGATACAATAAATAAACATAAAATAGGATAAGTAGCGCTAAAATGACACTATTTTTCTCAGAATTTTCAGGAACAGCCATCCTAAATATACTTACGGAAGCCGGAGAAGGTATCTGGCGTATAAATGATCTATATAAGACACCCTCCATAAACAATACATTTTGATAAATAGTTGTGGCAGCAGGGAGAAGGGTAAATAGCGTTTATTAGAAATGATTTTCTTTGGAGTATCGACAATTTGTTTTAGATTGTAGCGACTATTCCTTTGGAGTTGCATTTCACTTTTAAAGATTCATGAACCCAACCAACATTATTATTATTATTATTAGCACCGCGTCTTACTATCCGTTCGGGTTATACGCACTTACGCTAATGTGTAATGGTAGGGTGATTGTGAGATGAAACGGAGGACCTACAGTTTAACGTGGAATCCGAACCACGGTAGAGGACTGGTATTCCTCACATTCACAAGTTGTGATTAAGGGCCAGTTTCATAGTCAGATTTAGTACGCCTAAAGTGCGAGTCGATACTAAATACAAGATGTCTCCTACCTGAAATTGAATGGAATGGGCCAGTTTCATATGCGAAACTGGCCCATTCCATTTTGGTCTAGGTAGGTGTCGTCCTTCTAGGTAGGTGTCGTCCTGTATTTAGTATCGACTCGCACTTTAGGCGTACTAAATCTGACTATGAAACTGGCCCTAATAAAGTCTTGTCAGAGGTGAAGGAAGGGTTTGGCGATCAGATAAATCTGTGCCGGGACCGAGGATTGAACTCCGGACCCCCAGCACATAAGTCTGACACCTTACCCCTAGACCACCAAGTCACCTAATACAATCCATTCAACAGTTTACAGCTAGAGTTAGATGAGTTGTGGTGTGTAAGACCACTCATAGAAACAGGAGTGGCAGATGCTGAAATGGTGGCTGTAAGGTGAACTAAAGTGTCGTTATTGGGTGTTCCAGGTGTGGTGTGGTCATTGTGGAGCCTCCGTGTGAATTGAGACCAGGAAACTTGTCTCTATTGTACCCAGACTGCTGCTTTAGCATCTATTGTCCAGCTGAGGCACCTACACCAAAAAGATTGTGATACTAATATTCTATGCAAAGTTCGTTTTCTGAATTACGTCCCAACATCTGGTTCCTTCAGGCAAGAACAAATTAAAACATTATAATAAACAAAAACACATTTAATTTCATGAATATAACATGTTAAAAAATATCACGTTTTTATGTTATGAATTTCATACTGACCCAACCTAACAAAACCTAACCCTCCAATAGAGTTATAGTTATTTTTAAGTAACAATGTCACCGACAATTGTGTTAAAGAAAGTATTAATATATATCGTTAAATGTGAATTAGGTGTTTTATGCGGCTCTAAAGTTCGTCAGTAATTGTTTAATCCATCAAACCAAAAATCATAATATTTACATGTAAAGTATTTATTATGTGTTAGTTATATTTAATAACGTTGTGTGGATTATTGTGGTCACAAGCCCCCCCCTTTTTTAAAGCCTAATCTAGAAATTAACTATTTTTTAGGGTAAAGCATATAATGTATCGAAGAAATTATTATATATGTACTTTTTACCAATTAAGAACTGTAGGGGCACTTATAATGTATATAAAACGTTCTGTCAATTTGAATATCAAGTCATGAGCCAGGTCTTAAAATGTTTAGCCTAAACATTCGAAATATCTATTACAGTTTTACTTAGTATATGTTTTATACTTTTATTAACATTATTTAGGATATTGGAGAAGGAGAGTCAAATACCCTAATTTCCTCCCACTACGTTACTTTTATTAACATTATTTAGGATATTGGAGAAGGAGAGTCAAATACCCTAATTTCCTCCCACTACGTTACTTTTTTTTTTTAACAGCAAATAACTAATTCACGGCTTTAATTATTGCTGCCTTGTAAAAAAAAAAAGTTCAGAAACACTTTCGTAATACAGTGTATTGGCAAGGCGCTCAATTTTTGTCGACATCCAGGACCCTTTCAAAATGAGTGATCGTTTGTTAAAATCAGTTCATGCATTTTATCATAATTTCAATTACCAGCATTAGGCTTGTCATATTACTAAAATATATATTGGTAAAACCAGTACTAATATATATGTATATTTTAGTAATATATACAAATATATATATATTTTAATAGTGGTTTCCCCCCCGGGGTTTGTATTTGAGGACATCCAAACGCTGATTTTGAGCTATATATTAGAAACTTAACTTCTATAAATGAATGTGTTGGTGAAAATGACAACCGATCATAATTATGGAACTCAGACACTTATGTCTAATCACTAGACAAACCTTAAGAGCTCCTTGATAAATAATTTGCGCACAAACTCAAAGGTCCCAGGTTCTATACCCTTGCCTAGCTGTAGTTCTGTTAGATATATATTTCACGACAGTTATTTAACATACACAATATTTAAATAATCAAATCAACTCGCATGCATGTACACTCTGTTCACCCTGAAAGGTAACAAGCTTGTAATGGTGGGTTTCATTATGATGTAGCTTATAAGATAGGACCACAGTGCAGTATTTCAAGGTAAAAGTGCCGCCTTTCAGTGTGAGCGGAGTGTACAATTCTGGTTAAATGTGGCGAAAACTCACCATGAATCCGGCCAACGCAACCAGATCCATCGCCAACGAAGAGTTGAGGAGGAACACCAACTGGTACATGTGCATCACCATTATCTTCCAATCCCAGCTTCACTGTTCACAATTCACTGCTGGTTTGTCCCAGTTATATGTTTAACTGATAAGCACAAGGTATTTCAGAATACGCTGCGAGGAATAAAATATATTTCAGCATCGATGCTGCGACGATTCTAATACATTTTAACAGTGATACTGCTAAGATTCTAATACATTTTAACAGTGATACTGCTAAGATTCTAATACATTTTAACAGTGATACTGCGACGATTCTAATACATTTTAACAGTGATACTGCGACGAGTTTAATACATTTTAACAGTGATACTTCGACGATTCTAATACATTTTAACAGTGATACTGCGACGAGTTTAATACATTTTAACAGTGATACTGCTAAGATTCTGATACATTTTAACAGTGATACTGTGACAATTCTAATAGATTTTAACAGTGATACTGTGACGATTTTAATACATTTTAACAGTGATGCTGCGACGAGTTTAATACATTTTAACAGTGATGCTGCGACGATTTTAATACATTTTAACAGTGATACTATGACGATTTTAATACATTTTAACAGTGATGCTGCGACGAGTTTAATACATTTTAACAGTGATGCTGCGACGAGTTTAATACATTTTAACAGTGATACTGCTAAGATTTTAATACTATTTTAACAGTGATACTGTGACGATTTTAATACATTTTAACAGTGATGCTGCGACGAGTTTAATACATTTTAACAGTGATGCTGCGACGATTTTAATACATTTTAACAGTGATACTATGACGATTTTAATACATTTTAACAGTGATGCTGCGACGAGTTTAATACATTTTAACAGTGATGCTGCGACGAGTTTAATACATTTTAACAGTGATACTGCTAAGATTTTAATACATTTTAACAGTGATACTGTGACGATTTTAATACATTTTAACAGTGATGCTGCGACGAGTTTAATACATTTTAACAGTGATACTGCTAAGATTCTAATACATTTTAACAGTGATACTGTGACAATTCTAATAGATTTTAACAGTGATACTGTGACGATTTTAATACATTTTAACAGTGATGCTGCGACGATTTTAATACATTTTAACAGTGATGCTGCGACGAGTTTAATACATTTTAACAGTGATACTGCTAAGATTATAATAGATTTTAACAGTGATACTGCGACGATTTTAATACATTTTAACAGTGATGCTGCGACGATTTTAATACATTTTAACAGTGATGCTGCGACGATTTTAATACATTTTAACAGTGATACTGTGACGATTTTAATACATTTTAACAGTGATACTGTGACGATTTTAATGCATTTTAACAGTGATACTGCGACGATTCTAATAGATTTTAACAGTGATACTGTGACGATTTCAATATATTACCCCACGACACCGCTATAAAGCCAGATTCTGCGCTCCCAAAGTAGTGGTGAAATCTCAGTGTACTCACATATTGCAACAGATCAGAAGAGACTGTCCTAATATATTTTTGTCTCTTTCATCTCTTGAATGGACCAAATAATATTCGTCAGGTTCTTTACGGTACACTCACAGCTCTTCTTGTCAATCAGAACGCTGGACGAAATTTAATCTGTGCTCACGAGTCAAGGCCACGATTTTGAGCACATTTTGAAAATGATTTTTAAATAATACTTAATTATTACTTAGGCGAAAGTGATAAAATAAATAGTTTCGCAATATTGAACTTAAATCTTTTTCATCTAACAGTCTAATGACATGTTTACTACTATATGAATGATTTTTTTTACTAACTATATATTTATCAAATATATATATAGCAATATTAATATATCAACATAACTGAAGTTAATTTTATAAGACTATTTGTACCCGTTTTTTCGTACGGGTAAGTTGCATAAAAATTATGATAAATTACAACGTCACAAACCGAGCTGCCGGCTTTTTTTTATAATTCCTCATTGCATAATATATAATAATGTATGTAATATATTATAATATATCCCATAATAGCAAGCTCAGACCAATTATGATAATTATTAGATTAATATCTTTGAAATAAATACTACCCATCTCACAAACTGAGTGCACAAACGAAAGCAATATAATTGCAAATCTGCCAATCAGCGCAGGTCTTAGGATAGCCACAAGATAAAGCGGATCCGATTTCCAACCTCTTGCCTCAAAACTCCTTTGTGGCTACGATATTGATACTGATAGTCTTCGAAATTTCGACTCCGAATATGAATCTTGTTAGGATTCGTATTCGATTCTAAATTTCAAATCTTAAGAGTAAATTGAAAGATTCATATCGAATTCGATGAAATTTAATTCAAAATTGAAATCTAAAAGTAAACATTTGAATAGTTAAACTTTTTAAGGAAGTTAGCATAGATTCGTTATTTGACTTTAACATATTTGCCTAAACTTGCCATTACCATAGTATTTAATATCTACTCACATTTTGGGCCTATTTATTGATCTTAGTTTTTAATTGGAGTCAATTAAATATATTTAGTTTTGTCTAGTTTTTTATTTGGATTTTATAACATTTTCTTTATAAAATATTCGATTCGATTTGGGGACGAAACATTTTAATTATAAATTATTCAATCCAGATTCGATATGAAATATTTATATTTTAAAATATCCGATTCGAATTCGATTCGAAGTTAAAAATCTTGGATCAAAACAAGCTTAGTATTTATAGTCAGAGTCTTAGGATGAGGAAGGTATAATTTAGAAAAATACAACCGGATTTACCTGAAGGAAGTTTACTCTCAGTGCACTCATCTAGGACTCAAACTCTGACCTCCCAATTGTCGGCAAACGAGACTAAATGAGTCTGATGTGGACTTAAGCCAGTGTCCTCCGATAATGTGAGTGGCGGTTGGTCCGCCAAGGACAGGAAGACAAGTGGCCCACACATAGAGATATTGTAAAATTGACCGCCCTGAGTCGTTTGCGAGAGATGATGTTGATCCGAGATGTAATCGAGCCGCGACGAGAGGACCACATGGCTGGCAGCATGTGACCGTTGCCATGGTGACTAGCATTTCTCCGCAGAGCTGGTAAATATTTATTGCATGCGTCCAGCCGCGTTCAAATGGGACTTCGGTTACCAGAACCTCGGCGGAGTCAGGAGTTCAAATGGGGGCTGCAATATTGTGTGTGTGTTTGAGTGTGAATGCGTGAGTGTGAGTGTGAGTGTGAGTGTGTTGTGTGGAAGGGATATATGCATGCAAGGTGTGTATTTGCGTGGGGTGTGCGTGTGGAAAAAGAGTTGCGTATGGGGTGTGTGGTGGGGTGCGTGAAGTAGTGTGAATGGTTGCTCGTGTGGGGGTAATTGTGGGAATGAATGTAGGGTGTGGGGATGCGTGTATGGTGTGGGATTTCACGTATGGTGGGGGTGCTTATGAGGGGTGTGGGTTATGCGTATTGGGTTTTGGGGTTGTGCGTGTGTGCTCCACGTCTTAATACCTATCCAGGATATACGCATATTTCAATTAATAGACTAGAGTTGAGGAAGCTAGAATTTAGAGGAACTAGATCCGCATTTGCATGGAGAGTGGGAAACCATTTAATAAAACACCACCTTTGGTACAACCGGCCGGGATTCGAATCCCATCCGTCCCTTGACTCGCATCAGTGGGCACGCAGATTTAATGTCAGGGATAGTAGGTTTGGTTTGCCGGTGACAGGAAGGTCTGTTTTTGAATATTTGCCTGGTGTACTGTGGTGTACCGAGGTTGGTTCTTCCTGGATGGTTTTCCATTCTCCCTCCAGGCAAAAGCGGATATATATTCTCTCTAAATTATTTTTGATTAATCTTTAACTCATAATCGGGCCGGACATTGAGACGAGGTGAAAATAAAAGCGGCTTAGTAAAATAAAAGCTCATTTCTTATGTGTTTTTTTTTAAAATTGGTATATTTTTCCTCTCACTAATGTAATGTAGCTCGTCCAACAAGATTGTTTAGGAAGCACAATCCCTCCACCCTACTCCTCTGAGGTGCGACGTAAATTCCATCCCAGAGCTTTTATGACCCCAAGATCTTATGTCAATTTCGTCCCGGAATTAGCAAAGGCTGTGTAAATTCTGTGCTGAAGATAATATAACCCCTAAATATTGTGTAAATTCTGTTCCATCATTAGCAAAGACAGTGTAAATTCCATACTGAGGATTTTATGATTCCTTGTGTCGATTCTGTTCAGTCATTAGCAAAGGCGGCGTAAATTCCTCCCCGTACTAAACAGAATTTTTAAAACATTTCAGTTTTATTTTAACGTAACTCTACAATTCTAAAACTGGTAATAATTTCGTAAGTAAACAATATTTAGAAATCTATGAAGCTTATTTTCCCAATATGTGTATTCAACATTCCCTCCAGACATTTAGGCTGAATTTCCATCGTTCATGAACCGCACAACAAAATCTTGTGAACCGTTTCACTCAAAACTAAATAGGCTATTATATACATCCCAAACCAATATTTACACATTTGTGGTAGTGTTGAAAGGCGTAGGGACAGATTGAAATCTACACCCTACATGCGTCTACGAAGAAGCCCGCCAAAGAAATTGAAGGCAACAGTGGGAAAAAAAAAGAAGTTCTTGGCTGATAAAATGATTGAGTATAGTTGTAGGGAAATAACTGTTTGCTTTAGTCAAAGAGGTGTAAATCTGTGCCTGTGTAATCTTCTCTGCGAGTA
This sequence comes from Timema bartmani, assembly GCA_902151455.1. Taxonomy (NCBI): domain Eukaryota; kingdom Metazoa; phylum Arthropoda; class Insecta; order Phasmatodea; family Timematidae; genus Timema; species Timema bartmani. The sequence goes on along the minus strand of CABFWB010001121.1, from coordinate 104,523 downwards.
TAAATGCAATTAGATTATATATTGAAAGAGTCAATAGTATAATATATTCTAAGGTAATGATAAATTATGACAAGATGAAGAATCGTTTCTCAACTGTGGTATTGACATTTTTTTGAAGGTTTGACCTCTAGAGAAGAGTGGTAAAATGTGGTCATGTTGAAATAAATGTTTGAAATGTAATTAAATTGTTTTAATTATTATATTTAACCTGATAAAATTTATTATATCCAATATTATTTTTATCTTAGGGAGAATAAGGGAGGGACGCATAGCATATTTATGATGACGGAAACAGAATTTACATAAGAGCTTAAAATGATGGTACACACCTGACTCACCACCTTGGAGAATTTAATGTTTTATTTTTGGCAAACCCGCCTCGGTGGCGTAGTTGGCTAACGCGCTAGTCGTGTTGAGCTCGACCGCCGAGGACGGGGAGATCGAGGTTCGAATCTCGGTCGGGTGAACTGGGGGTGGTTTTTCCTAAATGTTTTTCCACTCTCCCTCCACGCAAATGCTGGTTCACTTCCTCTAAATTCAACCCTCCCAATTCCTAATCCATTAGAGTAATTAGTACTTAAGCGTATAACCCGAACGGGTAGTAAGACGCGGTGCTAAATATTATTATTTTTGGCAAGGAAGAGAATTTAAATTTGCTAAGTTGAAAAAAGACCACCCCCCAATGATTATAAAAATTGGAAAATTTTAATTTTGTATAGGCAGACGATAAAAACCAAAACATAAATTAATAAAAAAACTAAAGATTATCTTAAAGGGGATCCACCAGTGTTGCGAAAACAAAGCTAAAAATCGAAGGATAAATTAGCGCCTACCTAGCAGTGGTATAGCAATTAAAATAAACAAATTCTGAAGACATATCCCGATGAACCGTGATGCTCTTTGGAAAAACGTGATGCTTATTATTCAAGATGTTTTTGTAACAATGTGTATTAGTTCGTTTATCCTATTTTATGATCGTTCCTAGGCCAATATTGCGTTGTTATGGGATACATTTGTTTTTTTCACTCAGTTTGTGGACAAGGTAATATTTTATCTCAAATATTTAATTTATTGATTACCATGAATGGTTTGTGATTACCATAGTTAGCTCAAAATTGTACAACGAAGAACTATCAAAAAGTGGGTAGCAGTATGTGGAATGTTTTGTTTGATATAAGTTAGTTTTGTTGCTGCTTGACCACGTAAAGAAAGGGTCAATATTCAACATGCTTTGTTCCAAGGCAGAGGGTCAGATAATCCCAACTAACTATATATTAAGGCAAAGCGGACACCGGCTTCCTTAACTGGTCGGTGTTGTTGGAATGGGAGGAGAGATGCTGATTGCTACCTTTTCAAACCTAACCCCAATTCCCCCCCTTCCCCCTACGTTAAATTCCCTGCCAAAATTATATAGACTAAAAAAATCTTCGTAATTCTCCCTGTCGAATGACCTTAAGGATATACTATTCATGTGTTAAATAAATGAAATACTCCAAATAGGTAAATTATTTAAGTAAATTAGTCTATCATTTATTATATTGAAAGGGAATTTTTCTTAAGGTGCGGCCGAAGGGAGCGCAAGTATTTTTATAGTTTTCATAGAAGTGACATTTTTTGGCCAAAATAAATCAAATATTTTTCCAGTAGCAACATAGAGTTTAGTTTTCTGCACATGCTAATATAAACAGATCTTGAAAATCTGTCAAGGATGTTCTGGAATTTTGTCAAAAACTTTTCTTTTTATTTAAAAAGTTTTTATTTATTTTGGCCAAAAAAATTGAATACTATAAAAACTGTGAAATTACTCGCGCTCCCTTCTGCCGCACCTTAAGGCACAAGTATTAGTGGGAGGAGGGGCTCGCCTCCCCCCTACCTCACATTGAGGCACACCCGTGTCTATTTTTAACGTGTTGAGGGTTGAAAGGAATGAGGCTCTCGCTCCTTAGTAACCAGCCATCTGTGAAGTTAGTGGCAGAGGACACTCGCAGCGATTCGTTTGCTCCGAACGACCCAAGGTTCGAAGGGCATTTTGTTATTAAGGTCACCACCTACTTTAAGAGACCTACCATCACAATGCGCGATATTTCTTATAGGAATGGCAGCTACAAGGCTTCAAAACCACTAAAACCATCCTTAATTGACAATAATTTTGACTTTATAATTAGCTAAGGTAGCAGAAGTACTCAGCGTTACGTGGTTACCCCAGACCAGGTGCGTAGCCGGGGGCGGGATACCGGGATATATCCTCCCCTAAAATATCCCCCCTTCAATACAATTTTTAACTAAACATTAAACTCTGATTGATGAAAATAAATATTGTGACAACCCTCCAATCCATCGCTGATGTCAATCTAATATAATTGAGGTCCTGAGCGCTAGTATCGCTGTTTGTGTACTAAGCGCCTTTAGTGTAGGAACATGTTGTTTTTATCTCCATATAACCCGCTTTGGTGGCGTATTTGGCTAATGCGTTAGATTAGTTTTGAGGTATACTGCCGAGGACGGGGAGATCGAGGTGCTAATCTCGGTCGGGTGAACTGGGGGTCGTTTTTCCTAAATGGTTTTCTACTCTCCCTCCACGCAAATTCAGGTTCACTTCCTCTAAATTCAACCTTCCCAATTCCTAATCCATTAGCGTAATTATTACTTAAGCGTATAAGCCGAATGGGTAGTAGGAAGCGGTGCTAAAAAAATTATCTCCATATAATCCTACAGCCCTAAAGGCTGGAGTGTTGGCAACCCTGGGTGGGATTGAATCTTTTATGAAGATGCAGGACTGGGCGAGTAGTTCGTTGATAGTTTTATTATTATTATTTTTGTTTAATTTAGCACCGCATCTGACTATCCGTTCGGGTTATACGCTTCGTTGATAGTTGTTTGTATTGTGCATTGTGGAAAAAGATGGGTAAAAAAACAAGGGAACAAGGCAACATAATATTCTTATGTACTCTAGTTCGGACCCCCTCTCTGTTTTAGTGTAACTAAAATTAGTTCTCCAGAACTAAATTAATTTTTAAAGCTAATTTTCATTCTTGTTAAACAGATCATCCAAACAAACAATTTCAATGGGGAAAAGTAAAGTGTAAAAAAATAGACCTATGCTTAAATCTGCCACAGGAGATAAAAAAAATAAAAATTTAAATGTATTATTATGTAAACTCAAAACCTGGATGTTTATATCTATTTGTAGAAATTTGATTTAATTTCCACCCCAAAAAAAAATTCTTGGTCACGCCCATGCCCCGGGAAAACCCTTTTCTTTGCTTTAATCAGAGAGAAAAAAACTCTTTATTTTATTTATTTCAACCCGGTTTCCAACCAATTCAAACAAATCTACTAAAAAAATTAAAATTCCAGTTTAAAGGTGCACATGTTCGTATAAAGGGTGCTACTAATTTTTAAATTTCAGCCCTCTGAGTGCGGTAGATATCACTCAATGCTCATTACAGACACAGAGACTCTTAAATTTTATTAATATGGATAAATAAAATAAGACATATTTCTAGAATGCCGAATTTGAGTGACTTTTAATTAACGTAAGTGGTCGAAGGTTGGCTTCGTGTAAAAATCAGGGTTTAGTATGGATTATAGAACATATTATAGATTACAAGGTGGAATCATTACAAATACCCTTATTGTGAAAGGTCATTGTATTTTAATAAGGACAACTTAAATTAATAATTTAATAGTTTAGCCACTACTCTAATATTTTTTTAGTAGGTTATATAATCAGCTTTGGAGACATTATATCCATCTATGCCCTTACTTCCTTCCACTTTCCAATTGTTGTTACATTATACCAACGATTTTATTTATTTATTATATTTAACGTGCACTTTCTGAACCTACTAATTATATCAGCATACGAGAATTTCTCTGAGTGAGAGCTAAAGGGCTTACCAATTTTGCCAAGAAAGTTATTTTCACATACTTTCAAGGGTTTATTTACATGCCACAATCGGCATGGGACCGACCTTTGCTTCCCCGCCGAAAGAAGTTGTGTATCGCTCAAGAAAAATTCGTCAACCCCGGCTGAGTTTGAACCCACGAACATCTGGTTATGAGGCGAGAACTTTATCCCAAGACCAAGTAAATGAAGGTATACAAAGCCGATAGTTGATTGTCAATAAATCTATTAATAGTACAAAGAGCTTTTGTCTGAACAATAGCAGTTATATTTTGAAACATTTCGATAAATCATCTCTAAATGGTTTAGCGAAACATGATTTTAAACTGTTAAGAAGCTTACTCCTTTTTGGTACTTAAACGTTGCTATTTTTAAAATTCAAACCATGTTATACGTTAAATATTTAGACACATGTTTTGTATCGGTTACAACTTGGTACCCGCCTCGGTGGCGTAGTTGGCTAACGCGCTAGTCGTGTTAAGCTCGACCGCCGAGGACGGGGAGATCGAGGTTCGAATCTCGGTCGGGTGACCTGGGGTGGTTTTTCCTAAATGGTTTTCCACTCTCCCTCCACGCAAATGCGGGTTCACTTCCTCTAAATTCAACCTTCCCCATTCCTAATCCATTAGCGTTATTAGTACTTAAGCGTATAACCCGAACGGGTAGTAAGACGCGGTGCTAAATATTATTACAACTTGGTAACATTTAATCTATGTATTTAAAACATGAAGCGATTTGTTTCGAATATGACGACCGGAGTTTAGCCCAAGAACATTTTGATATGCCCAAAAATGTAAAAAATAAAATAAAAAATAAAAAAAAGTTTTTTTTTTATATTCAAAAGGGGAGCCGTTATTTTAGAAAATAACACTTTCTTTCGACTGCAATTTCTTAAGTTCTATAAAACCTATTTTAATTTATTTTTTAGTAAAACTCATTTACTTCAAGAATAAGTGATAAGATAAACGTTAACAAATTTTCAATTAAGAGGCCGCCGTCTTTATAATATTATTTACGACGGTCGGTTAATGTATGGACGCTATTAAGTCAAGAGTTCCCGATGTCACAAAAAAAATGGTACGGCTTCCCATACATATTCTCTCTTTTTTTTAATCTTGATTATCACAATACTTCTCCATCCGTGGGGTCGAAAGAAGGTAAAATGTGGTAGAGGTCTCTAAAAAAAATGTCTTGAGCTGTATTTTTATTCGAGTCAACTACATCTTGATGTCAAAAAAACGTAAACACATTACAGGTCGCAAAATGCAATGAATTGACCGCAATATTTTTACTTTACCTCGACCCCTTAAAGAAAGAAGTATCGTGATGGTAAAAAATATCAAACTCAATATTTTGATAAAGGTCAAAGTTTCATGAGCCCCTGAAAAATTAAAATTGGTTTTCTTGATGTCGTATGTCTGTGTGTCTGTACCTCGGGCTAGAGCAAAAACTATTTTACCGATCGGGATAAAATTTGGTATCTGGGGTTTTCATAAGGCCCCCCAGAGGAAATTTTTAGAATTAGATATACAACCCTAAAACTAAAGGCAATTTACTGAAGGGCAAAGAGAGAAAAAAAAAAACAATTTCTCAAAATCCACTTAAACTATTTTTATTAAATTTTTTGTTTATGAATTATTTAACATTACTAACAAACTGGCAGTTTTCATTTTGCCATAAAAATGACTTTGAGGGTATATATGCATAAATTTTCAGTTTTTAATATATCTCTGTAACGATTTCAAATACGAAGGGATTTATCATTGTAAAGGTATAGTAATATTAAATATAAAACTCTTTTGTTTGAAATATATTTTTATAAAATCATTGTATATTATTTCATTTATGCTCTTTGGTGGAGTGTTTTTGCAACAATGTTTAGTTTTTATTAAATGTCTCTATTTTTAAAATTAAAGAAAGAGAAATTCCGTGCAGTGCAGCGTAACATTTATTTTATTAGTTTCGTCTATTATGAGAATAGAACCCCATTGAAATTCATTACTGAATTCATGGTCATTTAGTGGTTGTAAAAAAAAAATCATGTATAAAATAATTTTGGGATAATTTGACGTCAAAAATTTTCTTTTGACTATTTATGTTCCACCGATCATTTGAAAGATTATTTTATAGATAAATCCACAAAATAATGTTATTTTTCGTCAAGTTTGAGATTCGTTTAATACAATTTGGAGTCAATTGATTAGTACTTTTTGACTCAAAATTATTTTTCCTTCCATTTTTAATATTTGTTAGTCGGATTTAAAAACATATATTTCTTTTGAAAAACATTTTTAGAGATTGTTTAGTAAGGAACACTTATATAAATAGAATGTAAAATTCAATTTTAATTAATTAGGTTATGTATTCTGTTTAATAAAAGTATTAATATATTCTTTTAAGTGAAAAAAAACTATATTATGATTACAGCTTCAAATGAAAAATTAGTGATAAACTATGAGTTTATTTTACACAGACTTCAACGTCGTAACATACAGTTCACTTAACAGCACAAATAGTAGACAAGTGACAAATTCATTAATATACTATCTATGTAAAAATGTTAAAATTTTTGATATATTACTAAATTATAAAGTTGGTAA
>CABFWB010001121.1:54445-88658 GCA_902151455.1 Timema bartmani | reverse complement strand
TATTTTTAAATTTATTTATTGATACTGGATTTTTCAAGCTACACGGCTTTTTCAGTGCATAAGGAAATAACTTGAATTATTATTAATTTCAGTTTATCTGGATCTGAGCTAGATATCCAATTGATCTTAGATATATTTATTTATAATTACAGATATCGTTCAAATCGTGTATTTTTAAATTAAAAATTATAACTGACTTTATTACAGCAGTTTCCAATATTTTGTAGTTTATGACCACAACTTTTCTCTGTGCGGCCATCGTGACCTTTTGATAACTTAACCCGGCAGTGATGTGTGGGGTGTGACACTGTAGATCTCTGCGAGTTCATATACCTTTCAACCAATCCCAATAGAGTGCACTGGTCCCTATTTGATTATTTCAGTCACGTGGGAGAGTCCAGCAGACACGGACAAACGTGATTGGGGGTTTCATACACCCTACCACACCACTCACGTTCCTAAATTTTGATTTCAGAAGTAAGCATTTATTAATATTTTATTGCAATTTAAAAGTATGTGTGCACTTAAAATACTTATTACATAGTTGTATGATAATTTTAGATGAAAATAAATAAATCTATTTTTTTGTAAGTTTTCAATGTTTATATTACAAATGTATATTTTTTTTCAGATGGATTCAAATGGGCCTGAAGCAGAGAGAGTAAGAGGACTTCTTAGGGAATTAGAATAAGAGGATCCAGTTAATTCGGATGATGATGAAGAAGATGACATTATTTTAGAAAGTTTGCATGATTCTGAATCGGAGCAGGATGAAGATTTCAATAATGAAGAAGAAGAAGATACTAATTCACCAATTTATCTGGGCAAAGATAGAATTACAAAATGGAAGAAAGAAATTCCACCTTTGAATGTAAGAACTAGAACTCACAATATTATTTCTCACCCTTCTGGTGTGATTGGCATTGCAAAAAATGCCATGACATCAATGGATTGCTTTTTTTTTATTCGTAGCTATAAAAATGATACAAGATTTGGTATTGTTCACAAATTCGCGAATTGATACGCAGAAAGATCGCTATAAACAACAGCATGTGGTGAAGAAAACGAACGAAAAGGAAATAAAAGCAATTTTAGGTCTTCTCTATTTAGCTGGAACACACAAAGCAAATCGTTTGGATCTTGAAGATCTTTGGGCAGATGATGGAACTGGTGTTGATATTTTTAGAGTAGCCATGTCCTTGTAATGATTTCGTTTTTTACTTCGGTGTCTTAGGTTTGACGACAGTGACTCTCGTGAAGCTAGAAAAGAAGTGGATAAGTTAGCTGCAATCCGAGATTCATTTGAAGAGTTTATATTCAACTGCAATAAACACTACTCTTCAGGAGAGTATGAAGCTCTGGATGAAAAGCTAGAAGCATTTAGAGGACGCTGTCCATTTTGTATGCTCATTCCAAACAAGCCAGCCAAATACGGGATTAAGATTTTTGCATTAGTTGATTCTAGACTGTTTTACAAAGTCAAACTAGAAGTTTACGAATGGAAATAAGCCGGAAGGCCCCTTCAAAGTTAGTAACAAGACTGATGATTTGGTTGAAAGAATGATAGTACCAATTTCTAGATCTGGAAGGAATGTCACAACTGAAAATTGGTTCACAAGTATCAGCATTGCTACAAAGTTGTTGAATGAGCACAAACTCACGCTAGTTGGAATATTACGTAAGAACAAGAGGGAAATTCCCCCATCGTTCACAAACACACGGGCATACTATAGCTCATTTGGTTTTGATAAAGATAAAACGTTTAATTTCGTATGTGCCAAAGATTGGGAAAGTTGTCCTATTATCAACAATGCAACACGATGCAGCCATTGATCATTCAACTGGTGAGAAGGTCAAAAGTTAAATCAATACCTTTTATAACATTACAAAATGTAGGTTAGATGTGGTTGAAGAACTGAATGCTTCTTAAGATATGTCCAGAAACAGTAGGCGTTGGCCTCTGACCGTGTTCTTTGCACTAACTAATGTGACGGGATCTACCCAAAGTCGTTGTGTTGCATGTCCTAAAAGTAAAGATCGTAAAACAAAGTACACATGTCATAAATGTGACACACATTTGTATTTAGAACATATCATTCCTGTGTGTCAAGGTTGTACGGCACCAATATTGCTAGAAAATGATTCTGAATGAAACAGCTTCTTTTTTTTGTAATTTTCAGACTTTTAACAAACTAAACCTTATAAATAATGCTTATTCAGGCTTTTAAAATTAAATAAACATTAAATATATCTTATTTTAGTATAATATTTATATATAATAATGTGAAAAAAATATAGTTTCAAAAAAAGGGGGGGGGGGACTTCACTTTTTTATTATTTCTATAGTTGTATAAAAATATATAATTTTGCTAAACTTGATGCATTGTTTATTTTTATAATACTTCTGATTATTTACAAATATCATTCATTAATCACTTTGCTAAAATATTATGTTATTAAATCTAAATCAGGTATGGGGTTTCACACACCCCACCCACCAAACCACTGGTGTAATTTTTTTCAATGACACACCACCGCCGGGTTAAAGGCGTTCAAATCCTAGTTTTTAAGGTTTTTTCACTATGTCTTACTACCAGCCCGGGCATCTACATTTAACTACACCAGTGAGATAGGTATAATTTAGAGAGAATGCACCCTTATTTGCATGTAAGGATATTTGGATAAACTACCCCTGGGCAGAATTTAGATCCTTACTTCCCCTTCACCAACAAATTAAACCAAAAGAGCGTGACGTTAAACCCGCATAACCACTAATGCTTATTTTAATTACTATAAATTTCTTATAATATTGATTATATGCGAGTAATATGTAGCAAAAGAGAATTAACAAGCCCGGGGGTGGGGGATGATTTTATGTTATGTTAGCAGCATTACAAGGCTGCCACAGTAAACTAAAGTCTGTTCATCGTAGGAATTGTTTTCTGAAAGGCCTTTTTCCCTACCAGAAAGCTATTATATAGTAGGATTATGGTAGGAAAAAAGATCTTTCAGAGAGTAATTCCTACCGTGAATGGAGTATTAATCAGCAAGAAGCTATCAGAATGGAATAGCCAAAAGGAACCTAAGCAGTAACTTGGTAGCTTTTACCACTTTAACAACTTACATTTCTATTAGAATTTCGCATCTTCTGATACTCATTAAAATCCTTGAAAAAGTAAATATAGGTAAAGCTAAAACCTCTATATCGTGACCCAACCCAAAACACGCCACGACCCCCTAGGTTGGAAACCGCTGCTTTATTATAACACAGTTGGAATTAATATTTAACCAGTAAGCTCCCTGAGATGTAGAACTCGCTCGTCACTTTATCAAAAAATTAGCAATTTGGTCATGTTTATTTAAAAACATTTTCAGCTTTAAGATAAAGCAATGAAAAAATGGAATTTATCGATATCTCTACAGTATTTTGATACCTGTCTACCAATGTCCTGCTTCATAAACTAACTGAAGTTGCAACAAAATGTTAAAACGGGTACGTGAATAAACTATTCATAAACGTATTGTAATTTAGCGCTGAGGGTGAAGGGACTTCCCCTGACATTTTAAGAAATAACTGATGACAAATTCAAAATCAGCACTCTAAACAACATGGCAATACGAAATGTCATGCAAATCGAACACTAAATAACGAATTTAAAAATGTAACCCAAATTTGAAAGTGTTAAAGGGTGATAAAAATATTTTTTGTTTAATGTAGGAGTTAATTAAATTAAAAGTGATAAGAGTTGTAACAACGTAAAATAGCCCTAAGTTACTCCTCTTCCTTCATTGTTGCTTTGAGCCTATTTATATTGCTTTCATGAAAGCCTATTTTAATAAACAATGAAATAAGATACATCAGCTCAATTCAAACTAGTATGGATACTTGCTAGAAAAATTAGTGTATATTTCAGAAGTCAAACACTTACACTAAGCTCAACGTTATCATTTCACCAATAAGAACTTTCAAAAAGAAAACAATAAAATGTTGCGTAACATTCATTGCATTTATGCCTTCAAAATCGAATAAAGCCCTAATTAAGGTATTGGCTGTACAACATAATGATAATTTGAATCATAAAACTGCGACAGTCTAGCAATCACGAAAGTCACAACTAAAAACACTAAACTATAAACAAAACATTGGCTGACAATGCCTTCAAGCATTAATGGCTGAATGAAATTTTGCTACTGGGCAGTGGGCAGCTCATGTTCCCTTACGATTCGTTTCCATACCGCATTCAGCATAGACTGACTGGCCGTTGTCTCTGCCTACTGACAACGGCGCTACTAGACTACTTGATTTACTAAGCTTTCTACAATCTACTACACAAGGAATCTCCTTTCAATGTTTGATGATGTTTGAAGTTGGGATTTTTTGTAGAGTAGAGATCAACAGTTAGGAAATTTTAAATTATTTGTAAAAGTCTGTGGTTAAGATCTTTCATAAAAGAAAGTAATCGGGTACAGAATAAGCCTAGAATTTCCCTACCTCAGGTCTCAAATCTCACAAAATTCCCAACTTTCAAGCTTTTAACCAACATTGTGGGGGGGGCCCTCCAAATCCCCCACGGTGCGACGCCCCTGGATATGCGCTTCACAACCATAATGTTAGAGTTAAATTGATAAGCGTGTGATCTTATAAAAGGACACTCAATTCTTTTTAATATTTTTCAAGCGGAGGAATTTTTTATACCGCAGATATTAATTACTCTAATGAAATATGGAGGAAGGTAGAATTTTAAATGAGATGCAGCCTCATTTGTATGTAAGGAGAAGGGGATATTGTTTAGCAATAATCACCCTCAGTAGACACGACCGGGATTCAAATCCCAATCTCCCTATCACCGGCAATCCAGTAAAATATGAGAGTAACCCGATAGACAATGCGACCACCGATGCGGGTGAGTGGATGTATAACTGACGGATTATATCCACACATGACTTACACTCTAACTTAATTTAAGAAGAAACTAAACACTCATTCTCTTGTATGTTACTTTAGGGCAAACGTGCTACCGACAGAGCTAAGGTGTCATAAAACGTCCCATGGTGTCATATGGCAAAATGACGTATTACAAATTGCTACACCCAATGAGCGACAATGATGTGACAAAGGTCGGACAAAATACATGCCCAGTCAATGTTATGGCGTCATGTGAAGATGATATAGATCTTTTACTTTTAAGTAGGTGACCTGGCGGTCAAGTGGTAGGGTGTCAAGACTTCTGTGCTGGTGGTCCGGGGCTCAATCCTCGGTCCTAGCACTGATTTGTCTGATTGCCAAACCCTTCCTTCACCTTTGACGAGACGTGTATTAATCACATCTTGTGAATGTGTGGAATGCCAGGTCTCCACCGTGGTTCGGAGTCCACGTTAAACTGTAGGTCCTCCATTTCATCTCACAATCACCCTACCATTACACATTAGCGTAAGTGCGTATAACCCGAACGGGTAGTAAGACCCAGTGCTAAAAAAAAAGATAATAATACTTTTAAGTAGTTGTTCTTTACTTTTATCCTCCCATACTTCAATAGCTGGATCTCGGTTTGAATAGTCCTTATGACTCAAATTATATTTCGCACTAAAAATATCAACTTATCAATATCCGAAGAATCTTTTGACATATTGATATTGTTATGAAAGAAGAAATGAAGTAGCCTAAAATCAAACGAGAGCTTCAGAGTCACGCTGCCCAGCAACACAACACATATGGTATGCGGCCAACGGACAACAATGAAGAGAAGAGCTCAGCGCATGCGCGGGAAGGTTTAGTCAGACGAGCAAAACCCATCGGACATAATATGTTCAATGGAATACGAATGTCTGATGATGTCATAAGACAAAGTCAGTTTGGTTTGCGGCCACTGATTTTAACAACGTGTACAAGCATAGAGAAAGGAATACCATAGTATACATTTCTCTATGGTACAAGTCTTCGTTGGACTGTCATATGACGAATTGTCTTGTCATATGAATGTTTTTGTCAGATCGGTGGACGACAGGCCTAAGAATTCGTGACGCCAGTCCAATGTAAAAAGTTGTCTTTTATCATTAATTTATATGTGAGACGATGTCACTCTCAAAGAATATCATGTTAAGTTTTATTATTCAACAAATATTTTAGCAGTTTTACAAAATTTATATTTGATTTGCATTGGCAAATTTATATATGCAATATATTGTATGTTACGCACTTTAACAAAGATTTGCGAACCATCAATACAATTCATGTGAAAATAATATGACAATCTGATTAAGTAAAACTCTTGCTATGAAATCTTCTTTAAATTAAAACATTCGAGATGCGTCCATTTTTTTCGGAGGCTCTGATTTTTACCAATACAAGAAGGTGCAGATGTTAGCAAGCGACGTAACATAAAACCGACAAAACATGGAGAAAAATAAATTAGGCATACACCATCGTCACTAAGTAGTTTTATCAGTTAAAAAAAATTAAAGGTGAAAAGGTGCTTTCAAAACTATAAGAATCCGTGAATATTTAATCGAAATTATCTACGTTAGTCAAATATATTTTTACAAACTGTTTTGTTCAATTGTTTTCTAATTATTATTTACACAGCGTCAAACACTCATTAGATTATAATTTTAACTTCTAGTACAGTCGAAATTGGTTATAACGGCCTCGGTTATTCCGTCAACTCGGGCGTAGCGTCATTTTTTTCAGCAGTTCGTAAATTGTATTTAAATGTACGTATATGTAAAAATAAAACTTTAAAAAAAATGGCTAATTCCTACAGAAGTCTACTTTATAGCAGGCTGGTAGTGTACTGGTCATTCGTGCGCTGGTCTAATAATAGAATGAATGGCAAAACAAAGTCAGGGAGAGGGTTGCGGGAATCATGGGCGTTTCAAGGTCAAAATGAAGAGAGGACTACCCTCCTTCATTGTCACTGAGCTGGCTGGAACTGTCTCGTGTGTGCGTCTAAGCTCAAAGCCAAGGTGTTATTTTCGTGTTTTATAAGTTCAACATTAGTTTTGGTAGTCATTGTGCAAGGCCGTAGTCAGGTTTTTTTGGGGGGAATTTAAATCCCCCCCCCCTCTCGAAATTTAATGAACAAAACATATATGGCTTTACTTATGGTTCAAACAATATCACAATTAAGGCACAAGTACAAATTAGGGGGCTGTGTTGCCATAAAAAAAACTTCATATAGCTTCTAAAATTGTTTACCATTTATAATTTTTTATAGCCTCCGGCAATTGGGGGATGTGCCCCCCCGACACTATTGGCTGGCTACGGCCTTGTCATTGTCTAGTCATTTGGTAGTCATTATAAGTAGGCCTACATTTTTTTATAATTATGTAAAGTTGTAGTTCAAAAAGAAAAGTTATGTCTATTCAAGAGAAAGTATGTGTTATTAAAGCATGTGAAGGTGGACGGAAAGAGGCTGATGTATGCCCTGAGTTTAGATCAATGAATTCTATACTGTAAATGTCCTTCCTTACAAGTTACCGTATTTAAAGTGTTCTGTTGGTACCTCTCTTATAACGTCACTTTGACGTAACGTCAAAATTTGTTTGGCCCCTTCGCCAAGTTCGACTGTATTTAACGTGAAATTTTAAAAATCAATTGAAAACCGCAACGGTGGGCACGCGGAGTAAACGTCAAGCTCGTCCGGTCTGATTTGACGGTGACGTGGGCGTTGGGGTTCAATTCCCAGCCGAGTGTACTTTGGATAATTTTTTTAATAAATTGTTTCCCCACTATCTCCTATGCAAATAAGGGTACATTTATTCTACTGTACATTCTATCTTCCTCATTATTATCCTGTTAGTGCAACTAAATGAGGATATCTCGATCGGCGGCGAGGTGCACTGTTTTTAGCACCACGTCTTACTACCCGTTCGGTTTATCCACTTATGTACTTATTATGCCAATGGTTCTAAGAATGATTAAGGCTATATTTTGAGAAAGTGTACCCGCATTTGCGTTGAGGGGGTGGTGGAAAACAATGTTGAAAAACTCAGTACACCCGACCGAGATTCGAACCTCAATCTCACAGTCATCGGCAGTATAGTCTAATGCGAGAGTAACACCTTGGACCACGCAACCATCGAAGTGGGTAACACTTAGATAAAGACCCATGTGAACATTATCTGTGAATAGATGAGCACATGTGTAGATCTCTAGACTATGGTGACCAATCGTCCCCAATTTGTTACATAAATAATTAATATAATTTGAAACCCGCTTCGACGCCGAATGATCTAAGACGTCACTCTCGCAATATACTGGACTGCCGATGACGGAAGATCGGGGTTCAAAACTCCGGCCGAGTGTACTGGTTATGTTGTTTTTTACCAAATGGTTTTCCACGAAAATGCAGGTACACTTCCTCCAAATCAACTTTTCTCATATTTAACTTATTATGTGCATAGCCCGAGTAAGAATGTAGTGAAAGCGGAAAAAAAAAGTGATTGGAAATTTATCTTAATTTAAAAAAATGTTTTGATTAAGTCAACTGCTAAAAAGGTTTAAATGTAAAATATGGCAGCAATGCACATCAACAAATCTACGGATGTGTAACCCTCCCTCATTCCGACTTTTGTTATTTTACTGTTGACTGCAAGGATCAGTTTCAGTCAGACGTAAGTTTGTCGTCCACTATAGCACGCCTCAGTTGTGAAAGTGCAGTCATCCGGAAGGTTTATTTAATTTATTTTTAAACATTACATGAAAAAATTGTGTATAATTTTCATATGGCCAAAATTTCATAGTAAACATGTGATTTTTGTTATCACTTTTCTCCTCTATTTTCAATTAAATGAATCTATAATGAAGAATACAAGAAAATATGCTGTTCAATGATTATTACCTTAATCTAAACGTGCATTTCCTTACCAAAATGAACAGTGAGAATTTAAGACAAAACTCTCACAATTCACAACACACTTGAGCACGTGTTGTAGGAGCCATGCCGGCACTAAGCCAATGCACCCGAATGGTGTCAGTGACACGAGAGCGCATTCCTCCCGTCTAGCATCGCGCCGCACTATAGTGGACGTTGCACCGTAATTTCATAAGACGCAGACAAGAGAAATTTCTTCTCGGCGCGGCCTAGTGGCCGACAAGCTTTTAGTTCGCCTCAAGTGCGGCGCTATACTAAATACAGGACGACACCTAACAAGACCAGAATGGAATGTGACAGTTTCATATGTGGATCTAACCGGCCCTTTGACGTAGTTGTCAGTGCGCCTGGCTACGAGTCTAGGGGTGCCGGGTTCTATTCCTGGCCGGTACCTTGGTTTTTTTTTCTCTCGAAAATGGAATCACTTCAACGGTCACCAGGGTTTGGCTAGTAAGGCATAAGTTAGGTTTAAGTGGTTCCACACCCTCATACTCACTATAAACATCACCTCATATCATCGGGACATGGAAAGAGCCTCCACAGAAAGGATGTACAATTAGTACATTCAGGCGTCCCTTGGGCAACGGTACATTAATACTGGCTAATATTTCCACTACTGGGCTGCGAATGAATCAGCCTAGACGCGAGATATTATATACGGAACTGGCTCATTCCATTCGAGTTTAGGTAGGCAAGGCCGTAGCCAGGGAGGGGTTTTGGGGGTTCAAACCCCAAGCAAAATTTTATGAACAGAATATATATGGCTTTATTTATGGTTCAAACAATATTAAAATTAAGATACATATACAAATTAGGGGGCTGTGTTACCATAAAAAGCACTTCAGAGAGCTTCTAGAGGTGTTAAATATATAGAAATTTTCCTAGCCTTCGGCATTTTGGGGGTTATTTTACCATAAAAAAAAACTTCATAGAGCTTCAAAAAGTGTTTAATATTTAGAAATTTTCCAAGCCTTTGGCAGTTAGTGAGTTATTTTACCACGAAAAAAACCACTTCAGAGAGCTTCTAGAAGTGTTTATCATTTTGATTTTTTTTTCTAGCTTCCAGCAATTGGGGGACGTGCCAACCAAACCCCCCTTGAAATTATTGTCTGGCTACAGCTTTGTAGTTAGGTGTCTTCTTGTATCTAGCGCCGCACTTGAGGCGTACTTAGACTGATTATGAAACTGGCCCTGTATGTAAGCTAGTTCCCTACTTTCATGTAGTACTGTATATTATCACTTTAATTATATTATTATATCGCATACATTTCATAGGCCTAATTTATTGAAACTGTCCAATAACACGAAGATAAAAAAAAACATGATTATAAGAAGTATAATATGCACTTCGTTCACCCTGAACGGTAGAAGTTATCTTGATGTATTGCACAATGTCCCTATCTTATGAGATGCAAGGCAGGCTTGATACCCTTCAGGATTAACGAAAGGTACCATTTAATTATCTACTACAGTAGCCCCATGGCTTCTTTGGTGCTGACTGACAGCTCACAGCTGAGAGCTGACGGCTTTGAAAAGTTACCAGACCAAATTATGTATCCCTACGTCAAACCATATGATCTGCAAAAACATGTGTTTAGCAGCTGTCACTTCTGACAGTCAAAATTTAGGTATATACCTAACTGTTGACTGTCAGAAGTCAGCTGTAAACTGTCAGTCAGCACCAAAGAAGCCATGGAGCTACTGTATCTTCTCCATTCTGTGATTTTAGAGAGGGTGTCCCCAAAAATGAGAAGAAAATGTCCACGTTACTCAGTACAACATTCGGGAATGAGGCAAATATATTTTACGTGAGTCCGCCTTCCTAGCCCTCAAACCACGGGTAAGAGAGGCTGTAGCTCCGCCGTGAGGCAGTGGGTGTCGCTTCTACTAATGATTGTTCCATGACCATGCGCACCCTTTCTTAGCGGGCACAGCACCGCGTTGTTATGATTAATTATCGGATTTTGCACGCTTTTTTGCTCTTTTGGAGTCCTCCAAGATTACGGCAGCTGACTTCAAAAATGGAGAGGACCTTTCTTATGGTATGGTTGTAAGAAGAAGAGCTTTCTTTCATTTATAAAGGAAGTTCCTAAGATTGTATCTTGGATATGTCAAGAAGGTTTTGAGGAATCTCTTTAAACTTCTAATGAAAATTTTATGTATGGCTTTGCGTGTTATTAAAAATATATTATCTTTGGATGAGTTGGACTAAATAATTATTATGATAATACTAATGGTGAAAAATGTATGTTGAAACTATTTAATTGATTGTAGTGCTAAATTTATGATTAAAAAAGGGAATAATGATGCTAAATAAGGTTAGATTATAAACAAATTTAAGTGTAAAAATATAGCTTTAATTAATTTAATAAAATAGGACTTGATTATTTTTAATAAAAAAACAGTGAAAGTGAGGGTTATAAGCATAATATGTATACTCTATAGTGAGAGGAGGTTACACACTACCTATTATTACTATACAATAGTTTGACTTTTCAGTGTCTACCATAATATTAATGATTTGAGGTGTAATGCTTACAATATTATTAATACTTTGAGGTGCAATGCCTACAATATTATTAATACTTTGAGGTGCAATGCCTACAATATTATTAATACTTTGAGGTGCAATGCCTACAAGATTATTAATACTTTGAGGTGCAATGCCTACAAGATTATTAATACTTTGAGGTGCAATGACTACAATATTATTAATACTTTGAGGTGTAAGGACTACAATATTATTAATACTTTGAGGTGCAATGATTACAATATTATTAATACTTTGAGGTGCAATGATTACAATATTATTAATACTTTGAGGTGCAATGCCTACAATATTATTAATAGTTTGAGGTGCAATGCCTACAATAATATTAATAGTTTGAGGTGTAGTGCCTGCCATATTATGACTAACTTGAGGTGCAATACCTACCATAATATTAATAGTTTGAGGTGTAATGCCTGCCATATTATGACTAACTTGAGGTGCAATACCTACCATAATATTAATAGTTTGAGGTGTAATGCCTACTATATTACAAATAGTTTGAGGTGTAATGCCTACTATATTACAAATAGTTTGAGGTGTAATGCCTACTATATTACAAATAGTTTAAGGTGCTATGCTTACAATACCTAATACATTGTACATTTCAAATGTCGCCTTTCATATGTACTTAATTGTATAGTGTCACTTTCTTCCATCTTGATTCGCTTGGAACGTAAAATGTATTAGTATTATTGGCAGCATAAAACCACAGCCAAGTCTCCGGTGGCTGAGAGACCAACGATAGCTCTTAGTAATGGATGATGTCCGCACGTCCATCACAGACTCTGCCTTAGTGGGTCTAGATTATTTTTTAAAGGATATATTACTTGTAATTTAAAATGATTTTCACTATTCTGCTGTTTAAGTTTTTGTTTCACTGAACCAGTGAAATATTTATTTTATGTGGTTTGTTTAGCATAGTGATTTAAGTAGTTAATTAAAATAATTTAAACACAACTTTCAATTATTTGGTCATTTATCACTAATAACAATAAAGTAAAGCAACGTTACCCAAGTCCGACTGTCAACAGTACCAAATACATATTACAGAAAGTCTACGTTCTTTTCTGGCATGAGGCGGGGAATCCCGGAGCTATACAAATGAACAAAGCCTAATAGCAACAACTTACTTACTAAACACAAAGTATGAAATTTCTTGTGAAAAAAAAATAGTTTTGCTTGTTCATAAAATAAATTATAAAAATAAATAATATGTTAAGAGAGGAAAAAGAGAAATTACTATTTTATTTTCCTACATGGGGCCCCAGAGCTTTGGACCCTAGTGCGGCCGTACCACAAGATGATACGCCACTGGTGTGTCAAAATACCCACTTATTTGTCTCATCATAAAAATGAGTAACCTGCTTCGGTAGGCATTTGGTATAAGGTGTCACTCTCCCAAAATACTAGAACGCCGACAACGGGGACATTGAGGTTCAAATTCTGATTGGGTGTACTGAGGGTGAATTTTCTTAAATAGTTTAATTCAACTGTCTTCCCCCCTAATACATGTGTATAATTAGTAGGTATGCATACATCCCAAAAGTGTGGTAAGAAGCGGTGCTAAAGAAAATTAGCAATGTAAGCGAAAATTGCAATGTTATCATCCATTTGTCTAAAGGCCGTACACATAGTCAAGGTTTGGAGGTCAGCCAATCCCATATTCAAAAATAATTAATTGTTATTTGTGTACCAGGAAAGTTGTTTCCTAAATCAAGTACATACTTCTTTTTAGCTACCACATTTTATCATACATTTGGGCTATTCACACTTAATTACAATAATGAGGTAGAGTTGAGAAACGTATAATTTAGATTAAATGCGACTACATTTCCATGGAGGAATAGTTAAGACCAACGAGTTAAAAAAACCTCAATACATCCACCTGGGATTCAAACCCTGACCTTCGTAGGGCAAACAAGTCTAAAAGAGCATGAAAATTAGTCCACGTGCATATCGCTGCAGATAAAGTTGGGACTTTAGAAACAATAATTTCATTGGTTGATGGTGGCAGACAAGAATACCCGTTCGGGTTACCCGCTTTTTGTATTTATTGAAAGAAAAGTTTATTATTACTAAATTGTGTGCTACCATAATACCCAGAAATAAATAAAGGTGAGTAGAAACAATATAACTATATTTAAATAATTTTAAATTAGGCCTATGGGACTGTACATAAACATTATGATGTGATGTTGATGAAGCAATAATCGTTTTTGAAACAAAAATTCTCTTTATAAGACTGCTTATCTATATTAGAATGATTTAAAGTTAAAAGTACACCTAAACTACCAGTTCTTGTAGGCCTAGTTAGGTTAATTTATAATTAATTAACATTTCTACTGTTGATAAAAGTAGGTTATATTGCTATTAAAACAAATATAATCATCATTCAACGTTTCCACCTCAGCGGGTAGTCTGATACATCCTCTTCTATTCTGATCTCTCTAAACTTCTCATTCAGCCATACTTCTCCAGTCTGCTCCTTTAGCATTCATGTCCTTCTGTGCTTGGTCTATCCATCTTGTCTGTGGTCTACCAATAGGTCTTCTACCCTTCTCTTTGTTCTGTACGGCTTTATTAGGCATTCTCTCCTCCTCCATTCTCATCACATGACCTAACCACAACAACCTTTTTCTCTTCTGTGTTTCTTCTAATGATATAACTTTTAAACTATCCCTAGCTATTTTGTTCCTTAAAAACAAATATGTTGATTAGAATGATAAAATGTAACTATCCTAGGCTATTTGTCATATATCGGTACTTAATTAATATTAGTTAGATCCCATTGGTAATTTATTATATGTTTTACCAATAATAAGTGTCACTAAATCAATATATTTTATTTCAGTAAGGAAAAGCTGCTGGAGGAGTATAGGTCTACAAAACTACGAGAAACATGTCGGCTCACCTCTGACAAGACGTGTATTAATAACAACTTGTGAATGTGAGGAATGCCAGGCCTCCACCGTGGTTCGGATTCCACGTTAAACTGTAGGTCCTCCATTTCATCTCACAATCACCCTACCATTACACATTAGCGTGAGTGCGTATAGCCTGAACGGGTAGTAAGACGCGGTGCTAATAATAATTTTATATATAAAATAATATATAATTTAACATCATTCCTCTCACAAGGATACGCAGAATCAAATGATACTCTATAATTATATAAAATATTTATTATCATTGAAAAAAGTGAATAAAAAAACTAGCACCTAACACCAAAGTAATGTGTTTTTTTTATGATTGAAAGGCTAGGTTTTGTTAGTTTGAGATAGTTTATAATAATAAAAGGGAAAACAATTGCATAATTTAATACTTAATTATCAGAGTAAATCCAAAATAAATTAACCTAACTAATTCATGCATAAATAAATTAAAATTTTGAACAGTAGTAATCAAATAAACAATATAGAGCTGATGGAAAAATATGGTGTCATACCTATTATAACGTAAACGATCATGTGTAAAAACACGAAGAAGCACTGGTAAAAACACATGTTCATCAATACGTTTCTCTGATATTTTGGTGCATTTGTTAAATGTTACAAAGATAAAAGTTTTCAAATACCGGTAAATATAATTTTACTATAATTTGATTTGCCATATCTTTGAGAGTGGGATTATGGTTTTAAGTTATTTGTTTTTTTATAACAAAAGAAAAAGTAGGTATCTTATATGTACTGTACTTTGCAACTGGTAGTTAGAAGATATCGTTGTGCTAGGTTATAAAAATGAAAAAAATGAAAAAAAAACAAAAAAAACACTAGCATTTCGATGGGCTAAGAAATCAACCTTGTCAGGTTTGTCGGTGACAGGGTTTAAATCTTAACCAAGTGTACCGGGGATATTTCCACTCTCCTTCCATGTAAATGTAGACACATTTCTACTCAATTTTTACTTCCCTCATCCTAACTTCATTAGTGTAAATATGCCGATATCTTAGATAGGTAATAAGATTCGGTGCACAAAATAATATGCAATACATATGCATATATATATATATATATATATACAAAATCATTTATAAATATAGGTGAAGTAAAAATGGAGTTTGGAGGTTTTCTCGATCTAATAAGAATGCAAAGTGAAAATGGAGTTAGCATTCTTATTAGCTCTAGAAACTCTCCAAATTTGAGGTACTCCCAATATTGAGCAGGCTCACAGCTATCTTAGTGTAAATATTAATATTTTATGGTGTGTGCACAAGGAGGAGTGATCTAAGCTCCAGTTTTTACAACTAGATTGTACTTTGCATACAGTTTATCAATATAATTTTGAATCTTACCCGAGGCTCTATAGTATTTTTTCCATACTCTTTCCATCCTAATGCAGGTGCATTTCCTCATAAATATCTTCTTAATCCCTACCTGATTAAATTAAGATGTCATATATTTAAGGATGTTTGTTTTTATTTAGCATTTTTTTGGGGGGGACAATGAACTACCGCAGCCGAGGAAGAACAAACAAACCATTATGATTGTAGTTTTGGTTTCTTTTAATAAAATATATGGGTAACCTAGTGGTCTAGGGGTAAGGAGTCAGACTGGGGGTTTGGGGTTCAATCCTCGATCCTGGCACAGAATTATCTGATTGCCAAACCCTTCCTTCTCCTCTGACAAGACGTGTATTAATCACAACTTGTGAATGTGTGAAATGCCAGGCCTCCATCTTGGTTCGGATTCTACGATAAACTGTAAGTCCTCCATTTCATCTCACAATCACCCTACCTACACACCTACATTAGCTTAAGTGTGTATAACCCGAACGGGTAGTAAGATGTGGTGCCAATGACGACAACGATGATAGTTAAAATAATTAAAATAAGTAAAATAATTAAAATAAATAGAATAAAAAAATAATTAAATAAATTACATAGGGCCTACTAGTATACTTTTTTGTGATTACTTTATGTTTATTAAACTATAAAATGTACAACAATCACCGTTAGTAAGTTAGTCCTAACGTGGTTGTTAAGTTTGTCAAACTAAACCTTTCTTAAATTAGATGTTTGAAAATGCTATGATTTAGAATTATTTTTAAATTTGTGTAAAGTGAATAATAGGGGTGTTTAAATCTGTAGGAAAAAAAACTAATTAAGAAAGGGCATTTGAAATCTTTACTTTGAAATTGCAGTAGATAGTGGAGAGTTATTATTATAATAATTAGGTTTTATGAGCCCGACACAATGAGGTCATTAGGGCCACTGTGGAGATAAATAAGTCCCTTTACTATCTACTTTTATTTATGAAAGATAAAATACAGTGTTTCAACTTAACATAAGGAAAAAGTAAGAATTCACACTAGGCAATAACAAATAAAACATTGATAACTTTTTAATTTTTTATTTACATCTATAACAAAAAAAAATCAATATTGTAAATTTGATGTTCCTTTTTGGTTTGCATGGCACTGAGGACATTGTGTCTCGTAACAGTTGGGCTTGCGACTGACTATATTATGGTAAACAATATTTATTAAGAAGGAAAACTATGGAATAAATAAAATACACATTGACCACAACAAATAATTTAAAACTTCCACACATTGTTTAAATTATTGTTCAGTCTTGGCCTAACGCTCCCAAATAACTATTATAAATTAAATTAAAGTGTTCAATGAACAATGATGATGCAAACACAAATTAAAAAACCCATTTGAAAACTACTAAACACTAAAACATACTAAAATAAACACTTAAATAATTAAATTAGATAATATAGACACTCAACTAAACTAGCAAATATATAAAAATCAAAGTAAATAATGAAAGCCATTAAAGTCAGGAAATTAACAGAGGGGTAGACCGGTTCGATAGCTTTGCGGCAGAGTTCCCAAACCTAGCTGACACGCCAACTACTGACACTAGTCAGAATCGCACATGTTGGGAACTCCACGGTATTGTCAAAACATGACGTCGTCAACTAGTTCCCATGCAGTCAGATTAACCCTGCAGGGTGACCACTCCCATTCGAGAATAAAATTCAAGCATAATTCCCAATTTCCTTGTAAAAAAAACTACATATTTTTTTAAAGGTTTTTCATTCGGTTGTGAGACTTTGAACAAATTATTCTGAATGAAAATGTTTTGTAAAAGGTGTGTTGAACACAACAGTAAATTTTAGTACCTAAACAAGTATTTTTAGTAAATATTTCTACTCAATGGTTAGGTTAGTAGACTATTG
This sequence comes from Timema bartmani, assembly GCA_902151455.1. NCBI lineage: Eukaryota > Metazoa > Arthropoda > Insecta > Phasmatodea > Timematidae > Timema > Timema bartmani. The sequence goes on along the minus strand of CABFWB010001121.1, from coordinate 71,046 downwards.
GAGTTCTACACAATTCATACCACCTACAAACTCAATTATGTCTTAAAACACTTTAAATTACTTCAAGATGGGTTAAAATAAAAAAATAAAAAATCTAGCCATCTCTTGTTGGGAGACTTTTCCACTACAGATAGGACCCCTCCCCTTCTCCACCCCGTAAAACAATTAAGTCAAGGTACAACCATGGAATTACTCCACTTTTTGAGGATTTTCATTAGAAGGTCACCCTTTCACTTGTGATGTGCTCAGCCACAGGTCGAGAGTACAAGTTAAACATTTATATACAGATAAATAAGCTACAGTGTTACACCCAGTGGCGACGGAAACTTATTTGTCCAAGGGGGGATCAGAAAAAGTTTTAAAAATACACTATCCCTCAAGTTAAAAGGAGATCTGTGGACTTTGAGCTATAATTTTTTTTTTAATGTTAGATTCAAATTTCAAAGGTCTTCGTCTGGAAATAATGTGAAAATTTGTATGCCCAAAAATCTATTTAGAGTGGTCCATACCTTTGAAATCCCGAATGACAGCAACATTCAAGCTTTCAAGCACTTTTCCAGGGTATTTTCGATGCACAAATTTCAAGCATAATTCCTGGTTTTTCCCAGTGAATAGCCACCCTGATATTGTATGCCCTGCTTGAAATTTCATGCCTAGGCCCGGAAAAATACCACATCAACTATAAAGAATTATTTTTTGAATGCAGATTCCTAGCAGGGGCAGATTTACGACTCTGCCACCCATAAGGACTAGATAATTTGCCACCCACTTTTCCTACCTTAATTCCTAACCTTGTAAATCCCTTTTCCCCCTACAAGCCCCCATACACCGACACATATTTATCATATACACAATTTTTATTTGTGGAATGACAGATAAAAAGTACTTACATTATTTTATTATTTATTATATTGAGCATTAAGAATCCAAACAAAGATTTAAAAAGTTGAACAACTCACAAATTCAAATATTATTTAATTTAGTAATATAAATTTTACATTAGTATACTGTAGAACATGTAACTACAAATTGAATATAAGCATTTACACAATAATAAAATAGTCGATAATATCTTTTGCCTCGATTTCTGCTGAGCTAACTAGTCGATGATGCCATTAAAATGATTGTCAGTGAATTAAGGTGTTCCTTTGTTATGTTGGTATACATATACAGCAAATCACAACAATCATACACACAATGAAGCCATAAAATTATTTAAACTGGTAGAAAAAAAAGATTTATTTTCTTTCATCATTCAAAATTTGCCGCCCCTAAAATTTGCCACCGTAGGCACGTACCTACTAGGCCTATGCGTAAATCCAACCCTGATTCCTAGCATAGTATAACTCAAGATTAACTAAAGTGTTTGTATTAAAAACAACAAAGGCATTTAAATTTTCTGGAGATATAGAAATGACATTCTCCGTATACAATTACAAAAATATGTAAAAAGTTTTAATTCCTAGACATATATGGGTTTTTTCCGGCTTTAGTTTCACTTTTATTGGGGCTAAGTCAATAAAGTTTGTCCTTTTTGTAAAACAAATGTGATTATTAGGTCATGTTATGTGTGCAAAATGTGTAGTTTGAAACTGACATAACAAAGTCATGTTAGATGAGGATAAGTTGTAGGTTAGGACTAACCTCAAGCAAGGCGTGCAGCTGCCGATCCTCCAGTACCGAGTGGAGGAAGTCTCGGTCATTGAGTGGAGGCTCTTGTAGACAGTGGATGTCATCCAGAGAGTCCAACACGAGGCTCACAGCTCCTTGTACAAACAATACATACCAACTTACAAGGAAGAACTGTGGCATCAACAATATGTATGACTGATGGGATTCATCCCAAAGGAAATGGTTCATCATTTAATATATCATGAAGGCATCAAAAAAATATAAAATTCGCCACTTCTTAAGAAAACTATTTTACAATCACATCATATAATACTTCACTTTAGTTTAGTAGGTATAGTTAAGTTATATATTCAATATTTTGAAAGTAAATTATTGGAATGTTTTAAAAAGACAAATATATCATATAATTTGTCAAACTGAGCAAAGGGGAGAGTGAAACTAATTGTTGGACAGAAGGGAGTGAGTGTGAGTTTGATTATTGTACAGAAGGATGTGAGTGGGATTGTTGCAAAGAGGGCAGTGAGTGTGAGTCTGATCGTTGCACAGAGGGCAGTGAGTGTGAGTCTGATCGTTTGCAAAGAGGGCAGTGAGTGTGAGTGTTGTACAGAGGGTAGTGAGTGTGAGTGTTGTACAGAGGGCAGTGAGTGTGAGTGTTGTACAGAGGGCAGTGAGTGTGAGTCTGATCGTTGCACAGAGGGCAGTGAGTGTGAGTCTGATCATTGCAAAGAGGGCAGTGAGTGCGAGTCTGATCGTTGCAAAAAGGGCAGTGAGTGTGAGTGTTGTACAGAGGGTAGTGAGTGCGAGTCTGATTGTTGCAAAGAGGGCAGTGAGTGTGAGTGTTGTACAGAGGGTAGTGAGTGTGAGTGTTGTACAGAGGGCAGTGAGTGTGAGTTGAGTGCGAGTCTGATCATTGCACAGAGGGCAGTGAGTGTGAGTGTTGTACAGAGGGCAGTGAGTGTGAGTCTGATCATTGTACAGAGGGCAGTGAGTGTGAGTGTTGTACAGAGGGCAGTGAGTGTGAGTCTGATCGTTGTATAGAAGGAGGTGAGTCCGATTGTTGTACAGAAGGGTGTGAGTGTGATTTTTGTACAGAGGGCAGTGAGTGTGAATCTGATTGCTGAATAGAGGAAATTTTAAGTCCAGTTGTCAAGAAAGATCAGTGGGTATGAGTGCTGTACTAGGTCATCACCTTTAATTAGAATGAGCTCAATTATCAAATTTATGTACACAACTTAAAGAGGGATTAACCATATAAAAACACAAAATTATTAGTGGTTATGTGATTAAAAAAATTAAATATCTTTCGAGTTCTAAAGAAATAAAGATTTATTTAATCAATATAAAACACTACATTAAAGAATATCCATTGTTCTGGTTTGTTACTTAACTTTTCTTTAGTTTTAAGTTAAAATGTTTCATTACATAGTTGATCATTTATACATACTCAAGGACATATTAAGTTTCTGGAGGGAAGCGTCGCAAACATTTAATTGTAGCCTTAGCAATTTTAGAGAAAAGAAAATGACTTTTGTGGTTATTAAATAAACACACCCATACAAAATAATTCTTAATGTCGCAGATCAAGAAAATAGCCAGCCTCAATCGACACACAATATCTCAAAGTACTTTGTTATTCAGGACACCGCCTACATTTTATGTGGAAAAAATTCACTGATGGCAAACTATGACTACCTACTTCGGTGACTGCATAGTCTAAGATAGTAGTTCTCAATCTATTTTTGTTCACGGGACCCTATATATTGTCGTAAGTACTCGCTGCACATTGAACATGCAAGTTGGTGACACTACACGAACCTCACATGCGCATACACAGAGAGAGTTCTCTCAGTTGGACAGAAAATGTGAGTGTATTTGTCCTCTATTTGACAACAACTTGAAATTTCGTGTAAGGAATGACATGCTTAAGTTAATTACTCAACTCTTTGACTGTAATACATTTAATACTCTGTAAAATAAATATATTAAATCTTTCAAATATATGTCGCTTATATATTTTAAAAATTACAATTGAATAAAACCAATTTTAATTATGATTTATTATCAACAATAATATAGAGTTAAGAATTTCACAGTAGACCTTTTTAGAACTAATCCAAGGCACTCTTGCAATAGACTAGTCGGTCAATGACGAGGAGATCAAGGCTCAAATCTCGGTCAGGTGTATTGAGGGTGGTTTTTTTCTAAATGATTTTCTACTCTATCTCCACACAAATTCAAGTACCCTTCTTCTAAATTCAAACTTGCTCATCCCTAATACATTAGTGTAATTATTACATATGTGTAGATCCCAAATGAGTAGTAAGACAAGCTGTTAAATTAATTATGACTCTATAATACCCGTTGTTCATACTTGTTTTTTCATATATATTTGAAAAAAGTGTATTTTAATTATACTAAATGTAATATTAGTTAATATTTTGGGGAAAAGGGGTGTGGTCAGCCCCTCAAGACCACTCCTTGGTTACATACATGTATTAAATTAATGAACAATATTATTATAGTAGATAGCTCAATAACATCAGCAATTTATTTTTAATGATGAATTTAAAAGATACCTTTATATTTTAATTTGAATGTAATAATAACCACCACCACCCCCTTTCTCCTCCCCAGCTATGTGGCTGTATTTACTTTAAAAAAGTCACTACCATAAAAGCCCTAACTTGTGTCAAATATTTAATAAACAATTTTAATACATTTACTAACATATAGTAAATTTTAAGATGAAAATAAACGTGAATCATAACTCCATGGTGCGAGCCCTCAAGCAAGCTATACAGATCGAGCGGACGCCATCGTTAGCGATAGTAATGCCAAAATTTGCAGAGAGAGGGTGTCATGTGGTCAGCACAACAAACCCTCCGGTCATTAATCTCAGTTTTCTATACTGGAGCTGCTACTGATTTATTAGAGTATCTCCGTTCTAGGCACACTGCATCACAGAAAAATTCTGGAAGCACCAGGGATCGAACCCAAAACCTATGGATCTTTAGTCAGAAACTCGGACCACTAGGCCAGAGAGGCAGTCGGTAAAAGAGAAAGTGATATTTTAAGTGTTGGGCTCTAATTCTTGAATGAATTATAATGTTAATATTCCCGGGAGTTTGAAGTTACTAGCTAATTATATAATAATTGTTTTAATTATTTTTTATTGTTTTTAAATTTATTGGGAGGGGGGTGAATTGTTTTTAGGAACTATTAGTGAAGGAGATTCTTTTCAGGGGAGGGGTGGGTCTCATATTGGACTTGTGGATAAAGGTCATGAAAAACTGGGTGTATGAATGAATGAATGAATAAATAATAATAATAATAATAATAATAATAATAATAATAATAAACTTTAATGAAGAAGTAATTAATGAATTCCTTACTATTCATAAACTTAATATTCTGAAAATGAAGCAAAAATAATTTTCACATTTTTAGTGACAAATACAGAATATATTTGAATTTCAACAACTCTAACAAATACTTAAATGTTCTTCATAAACTATTCTGGTTAAATAAGTTCTGGCTTATTACCAAAGAGTATAATATATTATATTTATTTATGAAGAACTAAATTGAAACTAGCCCTTTGCATACTTTTATAATCACATTTTAAGTATATTGGATTTGCTTCAATGTTGTGTAGAAGTTTGCATTTTACTTGAATTTTTTAAAATAATATAAAATGAGCATCAGACAAGGAAACAATAAATAGGTACTACAGTGTAATTTCTTTTGCTAACAACTTACTGATTTTTTTGAAAAATATTATGTTTTTTTAATTATCTTGTATTTAATAAATTTCTATTTAATTGTTTTTTTAGTAGCATGTCTTACTACCTATTCAGATTATATGTCTATTTACTAACTATGCAAATGAATTAGGGATAAGGTAGGTTGGATTTAGAGGAAGTGTACCCACATTGATGTGGAGGGAGAGTGCGGAAACCATTTGAAAAAACAACCCTCAGTACATTCAACCAGGATTCAAACCCCAACCTCCTTGTCATCGGCAGACTAGTTAATTGAAAGAGTGATGCCTTAGACTATGGAGCCATCAAATGAGAAAAATGATAAGTGCCACAAAAACTAAATTAATAAATGATTATAATGACTAAGAGATTTTCGGTACCTTTCTTCTTTGAAATAATTGTGCAAACCACCATTTTTAAGTGCAATCAATTTTATTTATATAATGTAGCAAGTCTTGAATAACTTGATGACAGTAATTATTATTATCATATTAGTTGAACTTCTATTCCCTTTCTATGGAAAAAACTTTCAACTGAAAATGCAAACAGAATATTCTGCTTTAAAGTAAAAATTGTCCTTGGTGAGAGAAAAATGGCTTCAATCTAGCTGTGGTAATGTTTTCTCTATGAGCTATGACAAGATCATTGTTGATGTCAAATGGGGAAGGTATAGGATTCATTAAGGTTAGAAATAAAAATATAAAGCTTAGTTGTTAGTAGATATAATAGTAATTTAATTAAAGCTGCAGAACTTATTAAAACATAGTTTAAATTAAATGTAAGGCACCAGCCCTTATAATAAATTTAAAAAAAAAGTTCAGTGGCTAGACTAAATCACCAGTGCAACATTAAAATTCAAAACTCTACAAGAAATAAATTATTTCTAAATAATGAATTTATTCGGGGAAGTAGAAAAAGTTCCACCAATAGATCCGGAGAAGGAAGCAGAGCTGGAGCGTGCAAGAAAGAAACGTGAATTGCGTGAAGAAAGGCGTGTAGTGAAGTTAAAAATGGCTAGAGACCGCACACAACAGCTGAAAAGGGATAATCTGTCCAGGGAGCTGAGGATGGGGAAACATGCCTTCGCAGAAATCATGAAGAAACAAAGTAAATAAGAACCAGCAGTAATATTATTTAATTAAACTGCATTCAAATATTTACACTAAACACTCACTTCAATGTTAAAGGTTTAAGGTTACAAGCAGGGTGGTTGTATAGAGTTTAGGCCCCAAATACATAATGGTACATAATATATTAGACCATACTTCGTGTATCTACTACTTAAAATGAACAGCTATATTTTTACTTGTTTTATCAATTATTAGTCTCATTTTAAACAACTTAGCTCAGTTGGTAGCATGTCTGCCTACTGAGCTAAGGGTCCAGAGTTTGATTCCCGGCATGGCTAAAAAATTTATTATTGGTGAAATGTGGGTTCCCCTTTCAAAGTGATGAATTAATGGCCAGTGATTGGATGCTGAGCCTGTCCTCGTCTTAAGATAGATTATAAGGCATATGAAGCTAGGACAATCTTAACAAGCCGGTAGTGGAAAATATATGCTTGAATAAAACACTGACCCAGGCCACAGGCTGGAAACAGTAATGGATGTAAAAAAAGAATTATTTGTTAAATTACTGTTATTTATCATTATGGCCCCTACCATATATTAGCCTAGCCCAGTGATCGACAACCAGTTGATGTTGTGGCAGTTTTCAGTTAATGTGTAAGAAAACTACATGGTCATTCAAAGTCAACCTTAAGAGTCTTTTAGACTTCCAAATATATCAAGTACTTCCAAATAATATTTGAGTATCAACAAAATTACCTTTTACGGTCATAATTGGTGTTGTTATAAGAAATTTAAATTGTTTAATATGAAAATGTACATTATTTAATCTATAAAGATGGGGACATAATTATTTGGGGAGATTGAATTTAAGGAATAATTAATATAAGATGTACCTATGGACAAAAAAAAAAGTAGAGGGGAGATACGATGAGTGATAACTATTGACATTATAAGTCAGTTGAGACCTAAAAAAGGTTGCCGACCCCGGCAAAGCTATATTCTTTTTACAAATACTGATATAATAAAACAATTGATTCAGAACAAATTTGGCAAACAAGGTCTACTACTGATATTAGTGTTATTTGTTGTAGCCTAAATTTTGTTTTTTGCTCATAAGACTTCAAAAATGAATATCTGAATCTACAAAAACAGTTTAGTAAGTTAATTTTTTACACATTTTAAAAGTACGAGGGTTATTATTGCCTAGGACGTTATGAATGTAGTATTTATTAAACTTATTTTATTCTCAATTAGAATTATTCTCTTAATCTATACATAGGAACAAAAAAAAACACAAACTAAGGTTATAAGCACCAGTCTTTGACACTATGGCAATGATATTTCAGCAAAACATTTATAAAAAATTCAAAAGCTATTAGAAATAAATAAGTTTAGAAGCAAAAGATAGCTTTAACTTTGTACAACAGCATTAAGATAACAAACATAATTTTATATGATATTTTTTTTTTGTGTTTTTTAAACTTTATAGTTTTATGCACCAGTTATTGACATGTCAAAATGTTTAGTGCTCGTTTTATTGACACTTGTGGTACCAGTCATTGACACAAAGGCCTAAAACTCTTTTACTTGGACAAAACATAACCTCCTCCCCTTCTAAATCATAAGTAACGCAATTTAATTAATAAATGATATAAAAAGGTATTAATACATTTCTAAAAGCTAACTTATTCAATAAACTTAAGAAATACAATAAGCCATGAAGTAGGCCAGTATTTAAAGACATTTGGTCAAATTCTCATAGATTTCTGAAGATAATATTTTATTGTTTCCAAAAATGTCCACAGGCTTTACAAACACATAAGCCTACTTGATTCTATTCCCAATATTAGAAAGCAAAGGCGTTGGTAGCTTCCCTAGGATGGCGGTTTTAGCCACTACCGATAAATCTTGTTCATTCACCTTAAAAATTGATTTATCATCACTTCTACATTTCAGGAACATTAATTCAACTTTATTATCTGGAAATATAGTTTGAACAACACATAAATAGCGATAGGAAATAGTGTTTCTTTTGCCTCCCCTAAACTTTACCAACACATAGTCTTCAACGCTGAATTGACTACATTGTGTGATTTAACAATTTTCATTTTCAGAATCTTCTAAAATGTTCATATCACTTAAAATGCCCCATTTTCTATCCATTTCTTTTCTGAGCTCTCTAAATATTTAATTTTTCCAGTTTGTTCTTTAAACTAAATTTTGGAATTTCATTTTTCTAACCTAGCTTTTGCTCACTCTTCTTTTTGCTCAAGCTTCCTATTTATTTCATTCTCTTTCTTTGTTTTGCTAGACTTCTGAAAAAGACTTAAATGTTTGCTGAACTTTAGATGGTGAGTTAAGCAAAGAAACAGAATTAATGTTGTTTACAACCTCAATTCCTATAACAAATTCCTTATTTAAATGGAGAGTGATTTCTAATTCGCTTTTCCTAATTTTAACTGCTTGCTAAGCGTCATTCTCATTTAAGAAATCAAAGTTGCCTGATTAATTCTTACTTTCTGGATAGCTTTCATTGAACAGACTGACCTTGTGTCTTAGTGATTTCCATAGTACAAATAGTGAGGTATCTTCAATAGTTGCTTCCCATTTGTCTTCATTTAAAAACTTTTTGAGGTTAGTTTCTTTCCAGCAAGCTTTGCTTCTAAAAATCTCAAACCTTTCTTTGTGGTGATGTCACTAGATTTGGGTGTATTAGGGGTTGATACTACTGAGTTTAATTCTTTAGGATCAATTTCGTCAAAGTTAACATTTTGCACATTAAAGGGACAAAGTCCAGATGCTTTGAATCGATTTTGAACAGTCTCTTTTGATATACATTGAATGGCTTAATTGAGCACAGAGTTACTTGTAAGTGAAAATATAAAGAATGAAAAAAGATACGTAAAAAAATTGAATTCCTTCCTTATATGTAATTCCCTGTTCCTTGGATATTGCTGCAGTCACTGCAACGGCATCATCATAAATACAATAATGGCGTTGTGACAGTGACTAGCGTGTATACTGGTTGTGTTCTGGATGTGTCGATACTTAGTAAGTATTGTACATGTAAATAAAAGCTCAAGGGTGTCCATAAAGACAGTTGTACAGCCAATTTTAGTGGGATCAGTGGAGCAATGGAAGTGCAGAGAGCTAAAGAAATGTGTAATATACTCTATAGCAGGGATATGTACAGGTTAAGTTGGTCAATCTGGACTGAACTGACTAGGGTAGTTATGGCAGGAAGTGATGGCAGATGGACAACATGGTACAGTCTAATACTTTATCTTTTGTCCTATTGGCATTGTAACGTGTGTGAGATGTGGTTTGTGTACCAGACAAAATATGTGAATGTGTAAGGACATAACAAAATGTTTGGAAGATCTGAGCCTTTGTATAATGTAAAGTATAAATACTACTTGGGGGATGGGGATTCCAGTGCCTTCAGTAGAGTGGTAGAAGATAGGCCATATGGAAACTATTTTACAGTCGAAAAAATAGAATGTGTAGGCCACGTGCAAAAGCGTATGGGAACTCTTCTTCACAAACTAAAATTAAATAGAGGGAAAATAAGTTATTGCTGATGGAAAGATAACTGGTGGAAGAAATCGCCTCACGGAAGATAGGATTTTGGCTATTCATAAATATTATGACTTGGCAATTAGGCGAAACCCTGGAAATTTTGAGAACATGAAGAAAGCAGTTTGGGCTGAATATTTTCACTTGCTATCTACAAATGAAAATCCTCAACATGGGCTTTGTAAAAAGGGCGAAGAGAGTTGGTGAAAGTACCAAAAAGCAGTAGCTAAAAGATAATTATACAACCATGATGAAGACTTGCATATTCCAGAGGCAATTATGAAAGAAACAAGTCCAATTTTCAAAGATCTGGCAAAGCCTACACGGCAAAAGCCAGAACCCAAATGAGTTCGTGAATGGGGTCATTTGGTCTCGGTTACCCAAAACTGTTTTTGTTGGGCTTAAAACCATGCAATTTGGGGTTTATGATGCCATATTATCCTTTAATAAAGGGAATATCACAAGATGTCATATTTTAAAAAAGCTTGGGATCCCTATATGCCAAAACACGGTATTGGTTATGACTTTACTCAACAAAACACGTGTGCAGAAAGGTGAGCGAATGCTGTCTCAAATTTTTTAAAAAGGCCAGACAACGCAGTGAAAGTTCTAAGAGGAAACTGGAAGAAGTTTATAATGAGGATGAGGACAAGGACAAGCAATCCTGTGGTGCCAGAATCCATTTAATAGATGTAAATTTGGTAAGCAGTGTTAAAATAAAGTTTAAAAGGCTTTTTCTCGAAAGTTGATTTTTTTCTAACAAGTGCCCCATCATCTCAGAAACTAATAATGTCAATTACTTCAAATTTTTAGCACTAATTTGTGTAATGTAGATAGAGATTTTAACATGAGATTTTTACAGTTAGACTGATATTTTTTTTTTTAATTTTTGAGTCAATTTTTTTCTTAAAAAAATTAGAACATTACAAAAAAAATATTCCAAAACAAAAATTAAATATAATTTTAGAAAAATCTCGTGTTAAAATAATAATAAAGAACCAAGTAACCACACACAAAAATTTCAGCCAAAAATCTCCAGTGGATACAGAGAAAACGGGTCTCAAATATGTTAAATTTAACATGGGGAAGATACAACCTACCGAACCCCCTTAATATTCTTGAAAATTATAGATAGTGTTAATCATTGGTGCAGTGTCAAAGACTGGTGCTTCTATGTTGATGACAATCTGTACAGGAATAGTTTGGAAAAACTACACTAAATAGGGAGAGTTAAATGAGAACTCAGTTCAGCAATGTGATAGATAGATAGATAGGATAGATTGATTGCTGTGTACAAATTTAAATAGCCTAGGCTAGCAATAAGCTATACATTTTTAGTAAATCATTTCTTATCTGATTTATCAACTATCTGGTGTTAGACCAATATGTAAACCTAATATAGAAGCAACCTTGAAGTCTATACTCAAAAAGTTGTATACCTAACTGAAATTTTTTAAATCATTTTGAATTATTAATATTATTACAATACAAAATATTAGATATATATTAACACCAATGAAAAGATATAGACTAAGTTATCGATTTAGATCAATCCTGCCCAATGTTTTGTTTTTGTTTTTTTAATTAGTTAATATTAACCATTTAAGAATCAAATATTTAAAAAAAATTAGGTGGCCCAATGGCTATATAATTTTATAATAATGGAAATTGATGAAAATAAAGAAAAAGAAAAACTAAACTAATAAGAGTAAATTTAATAAAGAAAGCCCACCTCGGGAAAGAGGAAAAATGTGGAAAGAATCCAATGCACAAAGGTGACATCTTCTTCCTTTCTTTTATCTTACATAGTAGATGTGGCCACACAAACATTTTATTTGATGTGTGTGTGACTACTTCTACTATAGAGGACAATAGAAAGGAAGATGTCACCTTTGTGCATTGGATTCTGCCCACATTTTTCCTCTTTCCCTAGGTGGGCTTTCTTCATTAAATTTAATCTTTTTATTTTATTTTTCCTTATTTCTTTATTTTTATCAGTTTCCATTTAAAAGTCAAAAGATTTCACATTGAAAAATCATAATATCTACCAAAAAAGAAAACGTGAGGAAGAAAAGTTGCCAAGTGTTTGGTTTCAAATCAAAGGCCTTAAGGTTTACATAATTAACATACTTCTTCTTACAACCTATTTCAGTAAACATAATGCAAGTTTAATTATTTGTTAACCGATTTTTCTCACACCCAGCCCACTTCAAATTATTGCCCAACCAATAATCAATTAAATTTGTGTGAAAAAGATTTTTTTTTGTTTTGCATCTTACTACTACTCATTTAGGCTAACGGCACTTTTAACCACACAAATTGGGTAGGGATATTATTTAAAGGAAAGATACCAGCATGTGCATGGAGGCAAATTTATGTGAAATCACTTTCTGTGTATCAAGCAGAGATTCGAACCCTGACCTCTGTAACACAAAAAAGCCAAATTAGACTAGCTTGAATTTTAGTGTGTGTGTTCACCAATGTGTGTAAGAAGTATATTAGTCAAATAATCTATATTAATAAAATGAAGAGTTTGTCTGTCTGTCACAAACATTGCATTATATCTACCTCAAAAAGAGCGCTGAAATTTAAACATTTGTAGCTCCTGTTCACATGTTTGTGTACTTCGAGGGTGGAATTTTAAATTTAGTATTAGATTTTTTTTAATTTATCTAAAACTTGAATGGAAGAAATAAAATGGAGAGTTGTTTTTTTGTCTGCTCGACTCAAAGTAAAGCGTTGTCCTGGGTAATCACGCAATACATTGCGTGGTTACGCTAGGCAACGCCAGGTATTTCTGCTGGTTAAGTTATAAAAGTTATCGATTAAAACTTTAACTTGAAATCAAAATAATGAAACTAGCACTTCAGAAAAATTAGCTAATGTGACATGAACATGTGTGTTGATGCAACTATAAAGAGCTAGCAAATGCAAGTGACTTAATTTCTCATGATTTGTCTACCCCAATCAGGTGATCTGATGTCGAAACTCAAGACAGGGGAGCTTAAGAGGTCTATTGGGCTGCTCTGGGAAACAATTAATAATACAGTTGACATGAAGGACATGTCTGCCAACTTGTTATTGGACGAGCTCGAATCCATCGATGAGGAGTACCATAAAAACTTCAGAGCTCACCTTGAAACAATTGAGGATTTCATAAACTTGTATCAACACCGCATTCAAGAAATGCAACAAGACTATAATACAAAGCTTAACAGCATTTTGGACCAAGACAAGGCATTCATTAAAACTCAAATGGAAAGCTATGATGCTGAAGAACGTAATTTTAATTTTATTTATTTTGAAATGGAAAAACGAAATGCTCGGTGGTTGGGGTTAATTGACGAAGAGAAACTGCCTATACTGCTTATAGAGAAACAAATGGATGACGAAGATAAAAAAGATCTGGATTCAGCATTTACTCGAAGATGGAATCCTATGTTTGCAAAATTAAGGGATTTTTTAGAAATGTACCATGCAAATGTGGATGAGACTTTAACAAAGTATAAAGAAATGAAAGAGAAAGATGATCGAGATGCCCACATTCTTGAAAAACAAACCATAAAAATGGACTATTTGCATGAAACTATTCATAAAGTGGAGCAATATAACCTTGACCTTCAAGAAAATCATGAAGAAAAAGTTTCAGATCTAAAGTATCAGAGAAAGTTCTTGACAGAGTATTATTGCAAAATAAGAGACGAACTAAAAGAACATCATGAAGATGATTACAGACGATTAAAATTACTTTCTATTCAAAGCAATATGACAACAAGTCGTTTACAGAAACTTGTAGAAAAAATAGAAAAAATCCTCAAACTAGCTGCCAAATGTCGCAAATTTGAGATGCAGAAAGAAAAGGTTTTGCCATTTTTAAGAGAAAATGCATGTTATCATAAAAATGACTCTGTAAATGACATTGAGTGTGAAAATGATAAGAAAGAGGTTGATGGGAATGATTCAATTAATGAGAATGGCACAACCATCAAAATTCCAATTCAAGAGGAGTTCATTAAGAATACAACAAACAGCCTTAAAGAATTAAGGAATTTCTGGCTTCGTGTCGCGCAAGCAAATATGACAAAAATAAGCCTTAAGCAGGAGCATGATAAACTTGAATTAGAAAATAAATATCTACGCAAATTAGTTAAATGTTACCTTTGTGAGGCTCCATGCAATGCCATTCCTTCCCTTCAATCTCATGATGTTTATTATGAAAGCAAAATAAAATACAATAAAAAACTAACAGAAAAGAAAGGTCTACAGCCTACCGTTGTCAGCATTCCCAATCCAATAAGCCTTCCTCCTATTACAGCAAAAAGTGTAGGCTATGATAAATTTGCCAAGAGAAACCGTATTTTTAAAAATTTGAGGTTTTAGACAGAGAATAAACCCTTTAGAATTCAAGTGAGAAAGTAATACCGGGCAGATAGTTACATTTAAAAAAAATCTATTCAATAGTATCATTAAATTTAACATATTTTTTTTATAAATTTACAATACTTTTTTTTAAGATTTATATACTTTTATAAACTATAATTTAAACTAATAGCACATTGATAAGAAATAAATGATTAGAAGAAATCAAATGTTTTTTTATTTGTGTTACTTTTTTTCAAGGTGATCCATGTAAATATGTTATCATGATGTGGACTAGAGTAATACTGGACCAAAATAAATAAAATATTGCTAAAGTAGATATATTTAGTTTAATTTCTATACATAGTAATCTTGACCATTCTTGAATATCTTGCATGAGCTTGGTAGCATTTGATAACAAATTTCCAGGCAAATTGCAAGCTGCTCAAGACAAATATTCTAGAATTGTCAAGATTACTATGTGTAGAAAATTAAACTAAATACTGAAGCAATATTTATTTATTTTGTTATAAAAACTGCAAAAATGCAACTCGTGTCCTTTACATTTCCCCCTTAAATGTTATGTTTACTTGTAAAAGGCGAAGGACCAGACATAACAAGAAAAAAAAATTCCCTACACTATTGGTCAGCACTGTATAAACCAGGACGGTAAATAAGGCGTGCTTTCCAATATACCAGTAATTAATTGATATAGATATTTCATGGAAAAAAAAATCCCTATGAAACTATAAAGTCTACAAATGATACATAAATAAAGCACTAGCTAAGCAGGGCATATAAATAATGAAATATTCGGAAGCTAGTAATATAATTTTAAATTAAATATCAAAGGCCTGTTCCAAACAGTAAGGACAATATTTAGTAAGATAGGTAATAAATGAACTTAAGTAACTTTCAGTAAAATAATTGATAACATCTCTAGAAAATAAAATACATATTCTAGAACTTTCAACTATCCAATAGTTTTAGTTTGATAAAGCCAACCTTTAATTCCAGTTGTACCAGAATTCACAAACTTTTAGACACATTTCAAGTTTGTTTTATTTTATATTTTTATTAAATAAGTTATCATACATCTTAGATAAACTTAGAGGATACATTACATACATTTTAGCTCTCTAAATTAATAGCTCGAGTATTTTAAGTAAATGCATATATTTATGTTGGTTTACCAAAGGAAATAAGCTTCACTCATGTTATATGCGTTGGTGTAGCACTGAACTTTTTAAGTACCGTATTGAAGTAGCTACAAATGTATAGCAAGGTTGAACTATTAATGAAAAATTAGTGAAAAGTGTGTGGTTGAAAAAAAAACATGATGGCAATTTAAATTGCAATTCGTTAAGTTAATGCTATAATATAAAAATTAAAAATTTTGAAGATGAGATAATATAATTTACCCCCAAGTCTGTATTAGGCCTACATAGACTCCAAAAATAATTTTATAACCAATATTAACTAATACATTAATAATTTTAAACATGTTACTCTACACTTCATTTTCTAAACAATAAGTTACTAACTATTTTAGATGATAATTCACTAAACAATATTTCTTAATCATATAGGGTTTAAAATGTATACATGTTCTTTTGTTTTAATGTAATTATAAGTGTTTTCCCTTTTTTATCTTTAAAATCTTGAGTAATACAGTAAAAACATCATTTGAAAAGAAAATAAGTTGTTTTACATATTAATATGGTTATATTGGCAACTCTGCAAAGTATGTGTTATGTTAGCTATCTCTACTTCTTATTCCCTGTAACTGTATCTTACTACTAGTCATTCGTTGGTCTGATTACTGGTTAGACGTTTCTATCATAAATTATATTAAATAAATATACTGTTTACTCTATGTTAATGCGTGTGTGATTTCGTTTCATGGCCTATTAATCCTAATATTACATTACTTGTATCATATTTTACTATTCAGAAATACCAGAAAAGGCTGAAATTCAATACTATGAAAACTATACCATGTATGGATTCAAACTCTAGATTTGTTGGCTTAACACACCAATGAATTACTTAGGGACTTGTCCAAATTTGAGACACATTTCTCCATATTGCCTTTCCATGACTCCAGTTGCAAGTCATTTGACATCTCAAATGACAGAATAGCGGCTCATTATTGCGAAAGTAAATGATAAACATTTTATTGACTTTAAATTATTTGTAAATA
>CABFWB010001121.1:35076-53119 GCA_902151455.1 Timema bartmani | reverse complement strand
GAAAAATAAAAATAGAAATGATAATTTGTATCTTATCTTCGCCATCACCACACTGACTCTCTGCCCTCGCATAGTCCCCTCTCCCACGGCTCTGTCGCTGTCATAGGAGAAGTTTTGCCTTGAGTGCTACCGCCCTACTGACTCATACTCCCCCTCTCAACCACCAGCCCAACCCTGTGCCACTCCATTCCACTTCAGTTTCAGTCGTCATTGTCAATTAGACCTGTGCTGTGTTTGCTTTCTTAGCTGCAGTTTACTTAGTTGAGTTTCAGTTCAATAAACAAAATTTGCATGTACATGAAATTGGTTAAAATAGGCCAATCTGAGTGCTTTTCACCATGAGGAACCTCACATTAATATAAGATGTATAGGGGCCCCACTCACAGGATTTGCCCAGGGACTCGCAACTGTTAGGGCCGTCCCTGACAAGAGAGTTCAACTTACTGAAAATAATTGACTTATTGCCAAATATTAGTGGTCAGATGAACATATAGTATTTATTTTGTATGCATCATTGGACATATATTAAGCTAATTGAAATATACTAAGCTACGTAATGGTTTAGATCAGTAGGAATAGCCAGCACACTTTCATGAGCGATACTGGAGTAGAAATCGTTTGAATACAACATTAAAAACACAGAAAGAAGTTTTTAGAATACAATATTTTGATACCACTGGTAGCTTGTTTAAATCCATCAACAAATAAATTTGAAAACTTTCACAGCTAAAACTATGGAACTGACCAATCAAAATATAATACAATCCAGACAGGCCCCTTACCTCAACTTTAGAAACACTATCCTTCATACCAGTACACTAATTTTTTATTAGGATGTCACAATAATAATATATATTACAATAGACTCTCGATTTTAGCGGGTAATTGAGGGGAGAGGAAGCACGAATATTAGAAACCAAAGATCATACAAAAAGTCCCTTTTTCCCGTATACACATTATATACTTAATTAATGAATGAAAGAAGTCCTTTATTCATTTGTTTTCTTTCCGAGAGCTGTACTAATTGCTGTTACTTTTCAGTGCATGCATTCATTGAGTTTGTAAAGTGTCATCCTGCTTCTCCAAATATGTCAGGTTAGTACACATTCCTCTGCCTCCCCATCTATTTTGATAGTCTCAGCAGTGTATGTACAATCTTGAGCGTGCAATACTATTTCCTTGTCTTTGTCTGTCTGTCTGTCTGTCTCTCTCTCTGAGAGAATGCCGCGCCTGCACACTGGGTGGCAATAACAGTAGAATGAATTCAGACAGTTGTGTATTGTTTGTGACATATTTTAATATAGTCACGGTCAAGCCGCAAACTGGTTGATATGCCCCTGATAAATCGAGAGTCTACTGTATTATGTTACACAAATGCTTAGTTTTTACATCCAACTATTTAATCCAAGTGCTGCCATATAAGTTAAGGGTGTACGAAGCTTATAACGGCTTAAAAACAACTTTAGGTTGGGGGCATAAGCCCAAGTGCTTACAGGCTAGAATTGATTTATTATTTTATTATTTATTTGCTTCATTTCCTTTTTATACTTTCAAAGGTTCATTGTTATTTTTTTATTTTACATACTTTATTTTTTATCTTGGTATAATTTTGGGATTTCTAGTTGGGATATCAATATTTTTAGTTAAATTATGATTACCAAAAGCCCATGTTGAAGCCCCTGTTTCAGGCTCTATAACTTTAGCTGGTGTTTTATTGAAATTAGGGTGTTATGGTTTGCTTTGGGTTTATATTTAAATAATTAGTTCTGATTAAATTTATAGTTATATTTAAATTAGTATTAATTTATAAGAACTTGTCTTAAAAAAATATGGCTTTGACAATTAAAATATTGACAGACAAAATACAAAATTTATGGTAAATTATTCCATTTTGCGCTGCTATCTACATTAAAAATCAATGTTAATATGTAAAAAAAATGTATGTAAGCCTAGTTGAATTGTAGGTTGTGATATAACAGAATAAAACTAGACATTACAATAAATGCAGAAAGGGATTAAATAACCAAAATATAATATTTTTTCAAGTATAAAACAACAAAAAATATCCAAACTTGGATTCACCTTCAAGAATATTTAATATATTTGATTAGAGTTTGCTTCAAAATGAAAAAGTGGACCTTGCACACCATAAATATAGAATTAATGTGATTCTAAATGGAAAACAAATTAGATGCTCAGAGTCAACCTTGCAATCCCACCAAGAACAACCATTTAACACTCTCGCAGTAGACTAAACTTCTGATGACAGGGAGATCATGGCTCAAACCCCAGTCGAGTGTACTGTTTTTTTGTTTGTTTTTTTCAAAATAATTCTCACTATCCCTTCATGCAAATGCGGGTATATTTCTACATTCAAGCTTTCTAATCTCCAACTCATTATCATAATTAGTGCATATATGTATAACCTGAACAGGTGTGGTGCAATAAAAAAAATTTAATCTGTATTAACGGTACTTTAGGTAATGAAAGCTTGTCTTTAAAATATATCTGTATATTTATTAGTGTTCTATAAAAACAATTTATACACCTCTATCATTCGGATTGGTCTGCTGGCTATCAGTACTAATTTAAACCACAAGTTAATGCAATTTGTAGATATGAGCTGCATCATGTCAAAAGACATCTTAATATCAAAATATACAGAGCTATAATCATGTTGATTTTATTACAAACATAAAAAAGCCTATTATTACATGTTTCAATCATAGAAAAGAGTTCAAGAAGTCTGATTTTGAGCTCAATGGATCCAACATATCTTAAAATTATACCATAAAAATCTTCCTTGTGTGAATTTATACAGGTAGGTTTTTTAAAAATGAAAACCAATTTACAGGGACACAATTTATTTCATATAAAAATATAATTTTATGTACAAAATATGTATATTTTATTTATGTATTTTGAGATTCAACTAGAGAAAACAGCAACAACAACAAAACTAAAACAATTTGCATATAAAACATAATGAAACACATCTTAAATAACTAAATTTACTCTATCTCAATCAATTTGACTGATTTGAATGAAACAATTTAATGTATAATATAATTTTAACACAAACTTGTACTACAACAATAGAATATTAGTACATTGTAAAACTTCCTTAATACCATGTATATTCCTGTCAAAGTATTGAAAATAAAATGATAATCTTCTAAATGAAAGTTTGATGTTTTTAAACCACAGGACATATTAAGAAACAAAAATTGTAAAGGAGACAATTAAATGATAAACTAATGAGTGAATAAAAACAAGGTAAGAAATCTACCTGCTTTGAGAGGAATGAAGGTATTTTTGGGAACCACCCCAAACATCCTTCTTCTATCTTTCTTAGCAGAACATCAGATAAACATGTTCACAAAACAGTACCAACCTTTATGTGAAAATAAGTGTTACATCTTCTGATGGAAGAAATATGTCACCATTTTGTGTTGGCATATATATTTAACCCTGTTCCCTTTCCCCATAGAGGATTTCTTCCCTTTTCTTAATTATTAGTTTATTTTCTAATAATCTTTATATCATTTTGCATTTTTCCTTATTTTCCATTTTTTATATATCATTTTAACCAATGAGCCATTAATTAAAATTTTGAAATTATAAAATAATTGATATAAATACTAATTGGAAAAATACACGGCATATTAACACTTTCAAAAAAATTAAGTCTTTTAGACAGAAATATCATACTTTAAATGTTACAGAAATATTAATATAGTCCATTAAAATTTGGCAATTTTTATATAGCTCAGTATGTATAATATATAGAAAAACAAACTAATTAGTGATGAGGAAAGTATCAAAATGCGAGAAAGATATTTGGATGAATCATAGAAGAGCGAGGGACTGCAAAGCAGATGGACTTAATATGGAATGACAGACCAAGTGTGGAGTTACATTAAAACTGGCAAAGCAACGGGTGTAGACTGGATAAGTGGAGAAATGCTAAGAGCAGTCGGAACTAACGGTAAAAGTTGGATCTACTGACTGTTTTACAAGATTTCTAATAATAAAAAGGTACTAAAGGAGTGGAAAGAATGTATAATTATTTACCATTGTACAAGAAAGGAAATAAGAAGAAATCTTCAAAATACGAGAGGCTAACACTAGCCTCCTAGGTCAGCAAGTTATATGAGGGAGTATTACAGAGAAAAATACAAGGGGCCAACACTAGCCTCATAGGTCAGCAAGTTATATGAGGGAGTATTACAGAGAAAAATACGTTACAGAATAGAGGAGTTTATGTTAGAAGAGCAGTAAGGATTTCACCCTAGGAGATTGACAATGGATTTAATATTCACTATAAGACAACTCATAGAGAAATACTACGAATACAATAAAGATTTATGGATATATTAGTAAAGTATTTGATGGAGTTAATAAAAGGAGTTTAGGATACATTAAGGAAAGTTGAGATTGGAGAAGATATTATTGAAAGGGTAGAAGAATTATAAAGGAGCACAGTGAGGAAAATGAGAACCTTGCTAGAAGTAACAAGGAATTTAGAAATAGAATAAGAACCAAGACAAGGAGTTCTTTCACCAATTCTGTTTTACGGTTATAAACAATATCCTAATGAAAATTAGAGGGTGAATAGAAGAAATTGTTTAAGTGATGCTGTTTGTAGAGGACATTTGGATTTGGGGTGATAGCAAAGATCAGGTACAAGCTAAAATTGACACATGGTCAAATGCAAATACAGACTGTGGAATAGTATTTAGTCAAGAAAAGAGTGAGGTACTAGTATTGAGGAAAAATTGGCAGTTTAAGGCACAAATTAAATTAGAGTGAAACCAATGAAAATAGCAGACAAGGTAAAATACTATAGCAAAAACTGAGGAAATAGATAAATAAATAAGTAGAAGGATCCAAGCTGGAGGAAATCTGTATGCACAGGTAAAGGCTCTGATATGGAACAGAAATGTACTTTTAGAATGCAAGAAGGCTATTTATGAAACATATTATACAACAATAGTGAGTATAACCTCGGGCCTGTTTCATAGTCCGAATTAGTACACATCAAGTGCAGCGCTATACTAAATACAAGATGACACCAATCTAAGCTCGAATGGAATGAGCCAGATTCGCATATGAGACTAAACCATTTCATTCTGGTCTAGGTAGCTGTCGTCCTGTATTTAGTATAGCGTCACACTTGAGGAATATTAATTAAGTCTGACTATGAAACTGGTACTTGGACAATGAGAAAGAAAGACAAAAGTAGAATATAAGGAGCTGAGATGAGATTTTTAAGAAGCATGGTATGCAAAACAAGAAAATACAGAATAAGGAATGAAGGCATGAGAAAAATAGTGAATAGAAAGATTACAAAATAAAATAAAAAGGTCAAGACTAAGCTAATATGGTCATATTTACAGAACGGATGAAAGAAGATTACCAAAGAAAGTGTTAGCACATATAGGGAATGAGAAGAGATCAAGACGAAAAACAAGAATTAGGTGGATCGATATGATAAAAAAAACTATGTAGAAAGAAGAGGAAAACTGGTGGAGATGCTTCATGTGTCGACCCATAGAAGATCAGCGGAACGACAATTGATGATTGTAAGTAGATGAAATATTAAATAATGTAACTTCTATTGATAGAAATTGAGTTACATTTTAACAGTTTAACAATAAGCACTGTATGTGTAAATTTCTTTTAGCAATGAATGGAATTTTTCAGGATTTATTAATGGAATTTGTTCAATTATCAACACAATGAATAAAATGTATGAAAACATACAAACATTACACAAAATTTCAGCAAAATTGTCACAAAAAGCATTTTATTTATGTAATGCTATAATTTCTTAAGATGATTTAAAAAATTATCCAAAGAAATCTTCTACATGAGGGATTAGCCAAATTTAAGTTATTTGGATTCATTCTTAAAAGTATTCACTTTCAAGACATACTTAGTGGGGCCTATGTTATTTGATTTGAAAGCTAAAATTGAATATAGAAGAGATTTAATAGTAAAAAAGGCTAAATAGTATAAATGCAAAAACCTTGTTTAAACTGTTATAAAATTAATATGGTACTATCTCAAAAATCAATTAATGTGAAACTGTCTAGTTTAGCAATTAATTTAAGGTATTTATTTATATGTTAGTATCTAATGATATAGCCATAGTTAGTGGTAGTTATTGAAAGTGATGGTTTTTAATTTATGGTATTCATATGTCAATGATATAGCCAAATTTTATGGTAGCTATGTGCAACAAACTAATAAATTTAGCATACTTTAGAGTTGAACTAATAGCTAAGCTAGGAAATAAAAAAGTATATCAGAAAATAAACAAAACTAGCTTATTTAAAATAAATACAAAAACTTTTAAGAATGTACCTAAAATCTAATTCACATAATGTATATGTTGTAGAGAGACATTTTTGGTCAATAACTAAACATGCTAAATATTCAACTGTACGATAAGAAAATGTGGTCCAATGAGCCCAAAATCAGCAATTACAATGCTCTCGTACTAATTGAAACATATAAGATAAAATATATTACATTGATTGGTAAAATTAGACATTTTTCAATGCAAATGGTTATTCTCAAAACTGCTTTGAAAATAAATTGTATTAAAGATATTAGTTTTATTTTAACAAAAATTATTTAAAAAGAGAAAAATTAAATTCTACATGAAACTATCCGAGTTTAGAAATACACCTAAGCCTCCTATACTTGGGTGATGTTTCTGATGCAAGTTTATACATACAAACTAACTTCTACCAATCACTATAAAACCAACCATAACCTGTGTTGTCAAAAATAATAACAGTAAAAATCCAACAGCATAATGCCCTGTTGTGAATTTGTATAAACTTATATAGTTAATATGCTACGGATGAAGTTCGAACTTGGATAAAATCAATATTATCCAAATAATGTTGACATTATCCAAAGTACGTGGAGAGTGGTAAGTTAGAGGGGCTTGAATAATGTTTTTTTAAGTTTATCTGGATAATAGTGACACTATTCACCCACACTTTTATGTCAAATTCT
Organism: Timema bartmani; assembly: GCA_902151455.1. Classification (NCBI taxonomy): domain Eukaryota; kingdom Metazoa; phylum Arthropoda; class Insecta; order Phasmatodea; family Timematidae; genus Timema; species Timema bartmani. Next base: position 46,087 of record CABFWB010001121.1, on the reverse strand, counting down.
AGGGTTGAGGTCAAGTTAGTTAAATTAGATTAGGCTAGGTTAGTTTAGCTCAGGTTGGGTGAGTGGAAAATAAGGCATCAAAATGGGGTATTTTCAATGTTAGTGCATTGTCACAGTTCAATTTCAGGTCCGAGATCGAAATAGTGTTCCAAAATATAATCCGTATTGAAACGTGCTTAGTTTTACAAATAGTATTCAATGTTATCCAAGTCTTGCTGGCTAGTGTCAAGATTATCTGGATAAGGTCAAAAATAAGATATATTACTTTCTATTTCTGACTTAATCCACTTAACTTGGATAATGTTGACATCTCCCAGTTAATCTCAACATTATCCATATTTCGCACATCACCTACCCGTAACACACGCATGTGTGTGTGTGTGTGTGTGTGTGTACATGTGTGCGTGCACGTATACACATAGTTTAGTAAAACCTAGCAGAGATTTTCCACTTGAATTTGCCACTGGCAAACCGGACCAGAATAGACTGACATCTATTTCCACATAGCCCCTGGGGCTGTTTCGGGAAGATATACAAAATTTCGGGAGAGTGAAAGTAGTACAACCTTTTATAATAGAGATATCAATTTGATAAATTACATTAAGCGTTTTCTCTCTTTAAGGGAACCACTTTTCACTTTTTGAGGTCGAGGGATTGGGGGGTACTGATAAATTTTCTTCAGGGGGCAGTCATTATCTCTTTGTTTGGTGGTGGAAATGTAAAGTGTGAACTGTGTTCTTCTTTTCATTGTAAATGTGACATTTTGTTTGTTTCCTTTTGTGTGTTTACATTCCTATTTCCTGTATGTTCTAAGTTCTTTATTTTTCTTTACTTTTTATTCATTTTACCATATTTTTAGCTGCTGCATTTTGTTTTGCCTTTTTAACTTGTTACTAAAAGTAAATGAGTACTTACATAATAAGTTAATTTAGAAACCATACCGCAATCGACTAAATGAGCAGATGTGATCAAAGAAAGCCCTATCACTTTTATTAAAAAGTATACCCAATTAACTATATCAAGCAACTTTATCAATTCATTTGAGAGGACCTATATAATTCCAATTATTATATATTGATTTCTCATTTTTATCAATAAATAGATCAAGATTAAAATATCTGGACATTCACATTAAAGATAAAATTACTACTCTTGCGATAAACAACAACTAAGATATTTGTACATATAATATGTTTTATTATAAGGTTGTGTAGCAAAAACAAATGCCACAGTTCCTGGACAGCAATGACATGCTCACCCGAGGAAGCGACTTCGTCATCCGCAAGGTCAGAGAAGCTGTCGTTGTTAGGGTCTGAATAGCAAGACGACCACTTAGGTGACGACACTGCTGCCAACACTGCGCCCTTTAGCCTTCGTCGGGCATTGAACTTCTTCATTTCTTCAACAGTGTCGGCAAGATGGATCTTAGCTGCCCCCTTATCTCTGTCCTACAACAAAAGATCCTTATTTTTTAACTTAAGCATATAAGTGTATAAAAACTAAGGGTGTGAGAGTACTCATGAATTTGAGTTTTGGTTCAGTTTTAGTAAATGCTCAAACTCTAAATGGATATTTTAACAAAACTTGACAAATTTTATAAGGGCCTAATCGGAATGTTCTATGTTTCTTTAGAAAATTACTAATTTGTCTAATTTTATTCAATTTTAAGATATAATTTCAAAGCAAAGAGAGTCCCTCAAAATTTTCCTTCTGTCCAATTTAAAAAATTGTTCAATTATATTAAATTTGTTTAGAAATTTGAATTTGTGAAATCATAAATAAAAAAATTAAAAAAAGGTTTGTAGTTATTTATGGTTTATGCGTGGATCTATTACAGAAATTTAACTTGAAATAGTTCTTGTACAAATACTACCTACAATATTACTTAAACTAAGTGAAAAATGCCTACTTGCAAACCTATAATATACAACAATATAATTTAAGTGATAGGGAAGGAAGCCAAACTGAAAGGATAGTTAGTTTAGGCCTTTATAGGAACAACTAGCTGAATGCCTGTTCTTTGCACAGGATATTGTGTTATTATTTATTTTTGGATGAAAATGAGAAATTTTTGTTTAAAGGTTAATGGCATGGTTCTTAGCGCTACCCAAGAAACACTGCGAGGAGGTGACCTTGTATTGTTTCTCATGGGGAGTTTTATTTTGGGCAGGTCCCCTTGCCTACTGACTGAGGCGTTATCAACTGAGCGCAGCTGGACAGGTCTCCCCTCCCTCCCACCACTCCCCACCACCCCTGGCCGGGCCCTCTCACTCACAGAGACTCTACAAACACCATTAAGTTCAGCAAAATATAAACTACAGACTTCTACCATCACTTAAAGTTGCATATTAAAACGTATTTACATATTTTAATTAATTGTCTGTATTCATTTTCTTTTCACCCCTTAGAATCATGCACGGAGTTAAAAATAATTGCTATATTTTTTTGAAGGCATTATTATAACAAACTTATCAGATTATTACCCTCCAAACGCTTAAAAAAAGTTTATAAAGCAATATTGTTGATTAGGGTAGCTATCCCGATCTAGCCCCTTAATCACAAAACATCAGAATGAAACATCTTTACTTTTGCTAATTAGCTTATAAGGAACATTTGTTCCAAATTTCAGCCCTCTAGTTTTATTGGAAGTGTGAGAATTAGTGATGAGTGAGTGAGTGAGTCAGTCAGTGCTTTCGCTTTCATATATAGATTTATTAAACCTCTCTCTTCATTTCTTCATACACTCTTTACACTTTCAACTTATCACTTTTCCAGTAACACATTATTTTTAATTTTTAGAATTATTAATTTTTCATAATAATAAAACTATATAAATTATTATTATTATGAATGAATGTTTCTGAAAATTTAAAATAATGTGTAACTGTGAAAGTGATGATAAGTTGGACGTGTGAAGAGTGTGCGAAGAAATGAGAAGTGTGTTTGTTTCGTTTAAAGGCCTAACCTAACTATGCCTTCAGGTTGGTTTCCTTCCCTTTCCATGGTGTCTACTCAACTTGACCAATTAAATTCCCGACTTTTTCCTCGATTTCCCTGATCATTTCCTAAATTTCCCAACTAAAATGTATGTCATATCCTTCTAACTCCCCCACTTCTCCCCTAATTTTTCTATTAATCTTTTTTTATGAATAATAAGAAGTTTTAAAAATTAAATAAACAATTTTTTTAAATTTGTATTAACATTGTTTATTAGGAATTATAAAATATGTTACACAGCTACAAAAAAAACTACAGTTTGAATAACATTATTATTTACTGTTTTAATGATTATTATATTTCATATTTTGAGTAAAACCACATTTTCCCAGATTTTTATTGTAATTTACCAAATTCCCGGCTTATTCCCGTTTTTCTCCCAATCATTTCAAATTCCCGGCTTATTCCCGTTTTTTTCCCAATAATTTCAAATTCTCGGCTAATTCCCGTTTTCCCTGATTTTCCCGGATGGTAGACACCCTGCTTTCACTTAAATTAAATAAATGAACAGTGTTTCCACACTTTTTTAAATATATTTATAAGCCATAAGACAATTATTCATTTTATAAATGTCACGATGAATTAAATAGCCACGCTATTATATTTGTTAGTCACAGTTATAGCTGCATCATAATATCATATTCTCTAGGTTGAAACATTACACTACATTATAAAATGAATATGACAACATTAATAGAATTAATTGTTAGAGTTGGGTCAACTCAACTAGTTTGTAGGAATCTGACCCACTGTAACGTTCTAACATTAAATTAATGGTGTGAGGTCTTCTTGTTTCATTTGACCTAAATTTAAGTTAGGGCTAACCCACCAATAAACTGTTTTTGATCTTTAAAACATGTACTAATTCCAAATTTAAGATTTGAAAAAACAAAAAAACATTTTTTTTTAATCTTGATTTCTCTAAACTTAAGTATAATTAAGGGTTTTTGAGTCCTAGCCCTGTTAATCATATAACCAAGAACCAGTTCGTTCAGATTATGTGAAAACTTTGGAAAGCTTTTAATTTTCAAAAAAAGAGATCACGCAGAACCAGCCTTTGGGTGCGGCCAGTGGAACCTCACTGAGTGATATTTTCAGACAACAGTGTGTTGAGAGAGCAACAAGGATACATTTTGTTTTTGTGGCTACCTTTAACATTCGACTAGAGGTCTGGTGGTGTATTTTAGATAATCATAAAAATGAAGAAACCATGGATGATATGATCTGTAAAGCCTTTTTATTTTTAGTTCATGCCGATTACATATAACTCATAATTTAAATATTTCACATTTTAAAATTTTTAAATTAGGTACTAGCTAAATTAAAATATGAGTTAACTAAACTGTGATGACTCACTCTGAGCCATTTGTGGTTGAGCACGTCTTGTATTGTGATTCTATCCTTGGGTTCCACTGTGAGCATTCTACGCACCAGATCCTTGGCTGCTTCACTTATCTGCTCCCACAAGCGGGCATCCAGCTAAGCACATACAAAAGCATCAATAAGGACTTTACAAAACAATGTTTCAAAATTATTATTTAAAGCAAATTGTAGTTAGAATCATAACTTTAAAATAATGGCTTTTTTTTGTTAGCACTACCTCTTACTACCCATTCGGGTTACATGCATATGTATTAATTATGCTAATGTGTAAGGGAAGATTATGAATAAATTTAAACGAAGTGTACCAACATTTGTGTGGAAGTAGAGTGGGAAACTATTTAGGCAAATCACCCTTAATGAAGCCAAATTTCCCTGTTACCAGGGTCTCAGTCTATTGCGAGAGTGACACCTTAAACGATCTATCCACCATATAAAACTTTCCCCAAATTCTAATGAGTTTTCGTTTAACTTAGAGCTATGGAAAGCTAAGTGGAGTAACGTAAATAAAAATTACCACCTTAAGACAGCTATTAGTGGATTAGCTTTGTACAGTGAAACATTTTATCTCAACATTTATAACATGCCACAAATATTAGCGACACTGCCAGTATTCACTAGTCCACCTAAACGATAATTTTATTATTTGAAAAGTCTTACAAGATACTGATAAACACTCTGGGATAAGCTCAAGTTACCAGTTTAGTATTTTTGAATTCTCATAGCAAGATTAGTGTGGAGAAAGTAGATGGTTTAGAGGTTTGCTAAAAATGGCAGAAGAGAATGTTTCATTTTGTAAACTAGGGTCTATGTGCAAGGGTGGCCCGAGGTAAATTTTGCACCCAGTCAAGATTGATTTTTGGTGCCCCCATAACTGGGGAATAATAGGAAAATATGAAAATAATCCCCAAACCTAACAACTCAAATCTTAATGTAACACGGGCGTGATAAGAAAATAATACCCATAACTAAACACCTATAACCTAGTGTAGCCTGGGCGCGATAAGAAAATAATCCCCGAAACTAACAACCAAGACTGGAAGTGGTGGAACTTGGGCATTATTTTCCTTTCTCGCCCAGATTACATTAGGTTTCTGTTTGGCCCCCCCCCTCGAGCTGGCGGCCCAAGCAGCTACCTAGTTCACCTGGTCCTTAACCCACCCTTACTTGAGGTAGCATAGGTGTGCTTTATTCATGTGTATAAAATATCTGAACCATAATTTTACTATAATGTAGTAGTGTGAATGTAGTAGTATCATCATCCTCATCACCACAATCATATGGGTGAAATATTATATCGAGCTCACAAGCTGCTTGGTTTTGAGATTCAACCTCGAAATAAACACTATCAAAGGTTTTCATAGACGTTAACTTACATGAAGTCTTCCTCGGCATATGCACTCATAGAGCCTTTCCCTAGTGCCGAGAAAGGGCAGAGTCCCGGATAAGAGGATATGTAAGAGCACCCCGGCAGACCAGATGTCCGCTGGCTTGCCGTACTGTTGCCTTTTGACTACCTCGGGCGCCATGAAGTGTGGGGTGCCAACACGACCTAAACACAATAAAACAAAATAAGATTAACGATTTACATCACTTATTTGTAATTTTGTATTACTTTTACATTATTTAAAAAGTATTGTAATCATGAAGATTTTGAACATTTATATTATGATGCATGACGTTTTATGTACTCCTGAACTAAAAAATGGGGTCTTACAATTATGTTTGCCCCTGTGTATGTTTTTCTGTTCCCCTGTTTGACTGCCCCTGGCGCCACATCCTAAATGGTTTAGAGGATTTTGTCCAAACTTGATATTTATATGATATACTAACAGAAGTACCTGGTATTGCATGGTTACCCCAGGCAATGTTTTTCTTTGCTTCAAACAGAAGAAGAAGAAAAATTATTTCTTCCAAGCCAATTTTTAATAAATTTAAAAAAATCTAACCTAAAATGTAAAATTCCAGCTTCGAGGTGTACATTTTTGTTCAGAGGGGCTATTAATTTTAAAATGTCAGACCTCTACGTGCAGTAGATATCGCACAATGCTCATGACAGAGACACACAAACTCTTCATTTTATTAATATACCTAGAGTTTCAATTGTGATTTTTTTTTTTGCCTTAATTTATGGGTAGTTTAATAATGACTCATTTATATTGCAAAAATATGGTTAGAAGTTAAATAAACATATTTATTACGGAACATGGTTTCCATCTGTATGGTCATGACACCAATAAAACTCAGTCCCCAATTAAGGAGTTGTCTCAGTTGTTTCAAATATTGTTTAACAAAGGTACAACAACAACAATAATAATAATAATAATAATGAAAATAATGATAATAATAGTAATAAATAATAATGATGATAATAATAATGCTAATAAATAATAATGATGATAATAATAATGCTAATAATAATGATGATAATAATAATGCTAATAATAATGATAATGATAATAATAACAATATTATTATTATTATTATTATTATTATTATTATTATTATTTATTTCAAAATTTTGTAAAACTTATAATGGCTTAACATTATGTAAAGCAGGGCCGAATTTAAAGGAGTCAATCAATCACCCCGGGGATCCCACAAGCCCTCGAAAGAAAGAAAAAAATAACTCCAATTTTTTATTGTAAATGCTTTCTTGTTTTGTGTCTAATATGTTATTCCTGCACAAAATAATGAGGTGTGGACAAATCAATGTGTGTGTGCAGCTTAAATTAAAAATAAAAATCCTACCGAAACTTTAAAGATTTACTAGGAAATTCCCCGTTAATCATTTACAATTTTGCGCGCTAACTCTAATATTGGCCTCCCTGTCGGCTTGCTGCGGCAGTTCTTCTCAAAGTGTTTCCATGAACCGGCTGACAGTGCCGCTGTCTCAGCGGTGCCTTTGATAAAAAAAAATCTAGTTTGTTGTTGCTCTGACAAGTTTAGTCAGTTACTCTCGAGAAAGGTTGAAATTCAGATGTATGTTGTGTTCGTGGTGAGTGCCAGTTTGTGTTTTAATGAGGTAGTTAAATAGAATACTGGGTGTAAAAGTGTCAAATGTGGAGGATTATATTGATATTATATAAAAATGTCTGATGTGATACACCTTAAGAGTTCGGCCAGACTGACAAGTGAGCGAGCCCGTGAGTGACTGGGCGACTGCCTGACTAAATTGACGAGAGAGCCAGCGAGTAATTACCAAACTGATCCCAGTTTATTAGTGAAAATGTATCTGTCAAAGACATTTCGCGCATCTCTGCTACTTGAAAATTCTTACACAAGTTGTTGCATGTTTAATTGTTGTGGTTTTCCCATCACCTCTCCACGTTAACGGTTATTTTTATTTGTAAAGAGCTCCTTTGATTATAATATTGAAGTATTAACATATCGGTTCTTGCTATTTTTTTATTTATTTATTTATTTTATAGACAAGCAGATCAATATAATTTTGTGCAATGCATCTCATTACCCAGCATGTGAAGTAGGTATACAATGGTTATACAGGGTGCTGAGAGTGGTTTGGAAGGACAACAAGGTACCAGAAGACTGGAAAAAGGGAGTTATAGTACCTGTATTAAATAAAAGAGACAGGATGAAGTGTAAAAATTATAGGGGGATAACACTGATGAGCCACAGTACAAAAATATATGAGAAGATACTGAAAAAGAGAAAACTAAATAAAATAAAAGGATGGTGGAGAGGAGAACAGCATGGATTTAGGGAACATAGGTTTACAATAGACTTTAAACTTTGCCATATGACAGCTGATGGAAAGAAGGTATGAATTTGGGAGACACTTGGTAATGAATGGTATTTATGGCCGTGGAGAAAGCATATGAGAGCATAGTTAGAAATAAAGTTTGGAAAGCAATGGAGGAGGCCGAGGTGGAAAGAGGAGTTGTAATGAGAGTGAAAAGCATGTATGAAGATAACAGGAGTTGTGTTAAGACGGAGAGTTGAAAGACTGAGTGGTTCCAAATAAAAAAAATGGAGTGAAGTAGGGGNAATGGAATGAAGTAGGGGTGTGCCCTTTCATCATTACTATTTGTGGCAGGATAACTCAAGGAGGAAAGAATGAAAGCCATGATGTTTGCTGATGACTTGATGGTATGGGTGGAGAAGTAAGAGGAAGTACAGGAACAGCTATAAGAATGGAATGAAAAAGTGAAAGAGAGTGGAATGAAATTTAGCATAGCAAAGTGTGAAGTGATAGTAATGACAAGGAAGAGGTTAAGGCCTAATAAAGCTATAAGGTTGGATGGAGAAGAGCTGAGAAAGTACAGAACGTTACATATCTTGGAAGTATGAAAAAGTGAGGAGAAAGGTGGAAGTAGAGAGGATTTAATGAGAAGAGGACAGCAGGTGCGTAGGTGTGTAAGATACCTGCTATGGAGAAGAGAAGTGCCCTTGACATGTAAGGAAGTGTTGTACAGGGCGTACCTTTTTTGTACCCATTGTCACATATGCAGCAGAAACATGGATAGTGAATGTAAGAGAGGCTTGGAAAGTGGAGGCCATGGGAATGAAGTTTGTGAGGAGCGTGTTAGCTGTCACAATGAGAAACAAGATTAAGAATGAAGTGATCCAGAAAAGAGTAGGAGTACAGGGAGTACATGAGATAGTATAGGAAGAAAGATTGAGATGGCATGTAATGAGGATGGAAAATAAGAGGATGCTAAAGAAAATGTTGGAAATGAAGTACGTAGGAAAAAGACAGCAAGGGAGGCCACGAAAGAGATGGGAGGAGCCGATAACAGAAAATGTTCAAGTGAGAGGAAAAGAATGGAATAAATTAAAAGGAGGAAGAATGGTGGAAAAATGACCCAGCCTCAGGCTGAAAGCAGTTTATGATGATGAACTCATTACCTGTTTAAGCTATTCTTGTGCAAGTGTGCGAGCGCGCGCACACACACACACACACACACACGTAATATATCTTAAGTACTCTAGAGCAGTTGCAGCCCTGGGGTTGCGACCCTACTTGGGGTATCGAGTTATTATTGACTTTTTTATTATGAATGACAAAGAGGATATGTAAAAACCCCTATGTAAAATGCAGCCTCCTTAAGCCTGTAAGCAAATGTTATGTGCAATAAAATGACTTTGGTTATAGACATTCAACAGACTTAAAAGACTTAAAACATTTATAGGGTGCCAAAAACTCACTGTAAACTTTAATGTGTAAGAGTAGGCCTCACAATAGTCGGTATTTTATTTATATGTTGGCGTGGTAGGGTCTTCAAATTAAAGTAACACTGCAGTGGGGTTGCACCCACAAAAAGGTTGCACACCAATGCTCTAGACAACATTAACATTTCTAGTATAGGTGTGCATTAGGGTGGAATAAATTTTTTTTTTTTAAATTCAAATGTCTAATAGCGATATAAACTTGCCTTTTACTAATGTAAATGAACTGACTAAAACATCAAAGCAATCAGAAAAGTTTTTGAGGTGCCGCAAACGGATTGAAGTTTAATACATTTATGATTTTTTTCATTTTTTTGTTACATTTCTGAAGACAATAACTTTTTGAATATAAATTTCTAATAAAGATAAAAATAAACGTTTGACTATTGTTGTCAATTGACAAAAATATCAAATCAAACAAATAATTTTTTGAGGTGCCACGAACAGGTTGAAATTTTTACTTTTTGTGGTTTTTGCACATCTTTTACATTTTTAAAAGTTTTGGTTGTTAATTTATTTTTACTTAAACATTTAACTGTGATATTCTTCGTTCCATCAATATTAGACAGAACGTGACAAGTAGTAGCATAGCTGAAGTATAGCGTGACCTTGAACAAGCTGTGACAAGCGCCGCTTAGTATGCAGGGAGGGGTAACTCCAAGCTCCACCCCAGTCGGTGGCTTTCTGAGCTTCATCTTGGGATGTGGTACTACAATTTCAATGTGAAACAATATCATTTGAGTGGTTTTTTCATATAGTTTTTCTTTTTGTGTTATAGACTATAGTTTTTTTATTATTAATTTAGCACTGTGTGTTACTAACCATTCGGGTTTTACGCTGTATAGACAATAGTGTTATTTTCTTTTGTGTATATCTTGTAACAGTAAAGTAAAAATGGTAATGTCAAAAACAGTACAGACTCGGCCAATGCTCTAGTGCTCCATTTTTGGCTATCCAAAAGACCTTAGTAAAATATTACTGCTGACCTATAAAGAAGTAATGAAGTGTTATCTTAATATAAGGCATGATCTAAAAACCTAGAGTGCTTATAAGGAACCTACCGTAAGTGAAATATTAGAAATATTGGTAGAAAAAATTGAAAAGTTGTGGTCAAGAGCTTCTATTCCTGTCGTATCCCACACTCATATCTTGCAAATGATAAGAAAACATCATGATAGGTAGAGAAATATTTTCAGATCAAAAAATAGAAAGGTAACTAAAGCTTTTGAATAAAATTTGATTTTGTTTGAGAATTAGAGTAAACTTATTTTTGACATCGCTGCCTACAAATGTCTAAATTTTGCGCTTTGTAAATGTGAAAAAGAAAAGAAGGTTCCGAATTTAGAGCAAATAATTTTATAAGACCAAAGAACGACTTGAAAAAATGGTTATTAGTGCAGTTGATGTTGCAGTATCTAGAAATCTAGCATTAAAAAAACTCAAA